>JBBMOC010000063.1:586335-890851 GCA_037975185.1 Centropyge bicolor | reverse complement strand
AGCCTTTACGTTACAACATCATGACACATCAGAGGCATGAATGATTGAAGAGGAAAGCGAACGGCACATGCAAGGCTAATTCAAACCATCTAAAAGTCCTATCATCCCTCGGTCCCTTCCCGTTTCCTCGTCGGTAATAGGAGCTCCAGACCCCCAACTTAAAGTATTCACGGAGGAGAGATAAGCTCCTCTGCTCTGAGAGAAAAAAAACCCTCCTGCAATGATAAACAGCTGCTGGAGAAAAAATAATATTCCTCAACAGAGTGAGAGAAAAGGCTTATGTTTATGATTTCTCAAAACAACTTTATTTCTGACCTCTCCATAATCCCCAGAAAGTCTTTCAATTAGAGAATGGCTGAGATTCCCCCTATTACTGAGCGCCCTGCTCCCAGACAGACTGGGGAGAGAGGGAGATAATTGGCCAATAAAAATGTAAATAGGGTGGTGGAGCAAACCAGCATGTGATGTAGAAGAGGGGGGTGTGGGTGGGGGAGGGCGGGGAGGGTTTGGGATAATCCACTGTGACAGGTTGTGTTGGTTTTGTTGGTTGCTAATTGGATGCTCCCGGAGTTCTTTTCTGCGCAAATACCATAATACCACATGGGCATGATTATTGATGGGAGTAAAATGAGATGAGGGGGGGTCCGAAGGCAGAGCAGTGAGGGTGGGACCCCCCTCCCTCCAACCTGACCTCCAGCATGATGGCTTTGGGTAACAGGTGAAACTCTGTGAAATGACATGATTTGATTTATTTGGGTAGGAGTTCAAAGCAGGGTTCGACCTGTAATTGGATTTGACAGCAGGTGATATATAGGCCTTTAATTCAAATGTCGATGTGATCTGCTGTAGTCAGGTTTCAGGAAGATGGATGTGGAATCACATAGCGTGTACAGTTCTATATTTGTGGTAGAATTTATCACAGCATCACACTAGTTGCTTGAAAAACAACTTTGGAAATACTTTAGATTTTTCTGATCTCTGATTCAGATTTAAGCTCCATTCATATTTTATTCTATTTCACTCACAGTTCATCACTGCAGGTCGCTGTTTCTTGCAAAAATTTTGGATTAACCGATTGTACACTACCTGATCACCCAGACTGTTTTTATTCCCATTCATTCTCAGATCCTGCTCTATATGAAAAGTGCCATGAGATGACCTCTGAATTAACAAACAATTTTGCCTTTCCATCTGAGGCTGCTATAAGCTGCTTAGAACAGGGTGACCTAGTATGAATAGTCCAACGAGAGGCAAGGCTGGGGTTGATGCATGGGTGAACACAGGACTTTTAACTTAGCCTAAATAGATGACGACCAATACCGAAATGAAAACAGAGTGAATGTTGGAATTGTCTACTGGATGTGTAAACAAGCTATTCTTTTCCTAACCCTTGCATTAACCTTATTAGTTTTATATAATAACTTGTCAACTAGCTACCTGTAATTTTCAGCTTGTATTTGGTTCGGCCCCCAAGTGGCCATAAAAAGTAATTCATGCAACTTTCAGGGAAAACTTTAACATCTGGTGAAATGTGCTTATTTGCTTTCTTTGGGAAACTTAGAAGAGAGCGAATCAATTCCAAATCCACTGTCTATTTTCAAAAATGCAAAGTGTATTATTTCCTCATTTCATGAAAAGTAGATAGAGGAAAATGGACAAATATAAAATGGAAAAACCTTTCAGAAAGCCTGGAGCAAATTAGTTTTTTTTCTTCCCCCTTTTGAGTGACGTTCCTCGGTCACCATGTTGTTGGGGAATAACAAGCTGAGGATTTGGTTCTGTGTGTGTGTGTGTGTGTGTGTGTGTGTACATCTGCTCACATACACACGTTCAAATGTGTGCATTCAGGCCTTTGTCAAATGGGAAGAGTCTTTATTAAGGCAGGGTGCTGAGGGAGAGCCTTTCCTTTCCCACTCCAGCCCCGTCTGTTTGTCCTGATGAGAAGTCACTCCTCCTCACACTCACACACAGCTGAGTTGACTTTAATCACACAGTGCGTTTACATGCACACTGGTACTGTACTAATCATGGTTGGGGTTTTGAGGTATGCCGGTTAAAGTCTGTGCATGTAAATCTCATTTTCAGAAACTGGAATAAGTCCTTACTCTTGTTTCGGTATACCAGGATAGTGTGACATGTAAACACCTCATTCAGGTTTCTGAACCATTTCATCGAGGCTCAGATGGTGAGAAATCAACACACACCTGTCGACAGGTGATCTGAAACATGGATGCTGTAATGATCATGTGGAGATGACTATCAAGTGTTTTGTGATCTATGCAAACACCATATCCTGAACATGATCAAAACCAGGATACTACTGCACATGTAAACTCTCACTGATTGTTTCATCATGTTTATTCAGACTCACTGTCTCACAGATCTCCCAGCATGCCACTTGTTTCATCACTCTGGTGAACGGAGGAGAACATACTGAAATCACAGAGAAAGGAAGAGCATTAAAAAGTTCTTTTAAAAAAAAGAGAGAGTCAGAGAATCATGTTTAGGGAGAGAGACGCAGACAAATAGCTCGAAAAGTAGGTTCCACTCCTTCACATATTCCTTTACAAAGGCACTGTAATCCTTTATAAAGTTCTGAAGAAATCCTTTCTGAATCTGAGCTTCTTTTTTTAAAATCCAGGACTTGCCTCTCTCTCGTGTTACACTCACATACCGTGTAGGGGAGGATGATTGTAACAAAGAGAATGGCAGCAATGAAATTTCATAGCTGTGTGAAGAAGTGTACAAATTTTACTACAAAAAAAAAAAAGATTTTCAGGGAAGAAAGTAAATTTTTGTGCTGATACTGAGAATGTTTAAATTGGAATTATGGACTTAGATTTATTGACTTGATCATTTCAAACCACCATGCTGCTACAGATAACTGAACAATGGCTGACAGAGTTGCTTATGGTTATAACACTTTTTAATAACGGGTTGAAAATAACCATGTATTCACAACAAAACACATTTTCTCCATCCTACCTTTTTCAGTATGAAAGAAGCTGATCTATGTAATGTGCCTGCACACGCACCAAAATCTGCATCAGCTGAGGTGAAGCAGAGAAAGAGAATACTCATAAGACAAGAACGCTCAATCTGCCATGTGCCTCTGAACAGATAGCAGAAGAAATGAAAATTACAATAAGCCCTCTGCAAAGATCGTTTTCAAAGTATCAGCTCATTATTGCGGATTACGGTCTTTCTTAAAGTGATTTAAAAATCAGTGGTGTGTTCTCCTTGTTCGTGGTGCACCACAGGGAGATGTCAAAGTCACTCACATCTTTGTTCAGAGATTCAAGTTATGTCTAGACACAATCATAGATAGATAGATGTTTGTCTGGTTTTATGTCTTAGTTTGCCATAATTTATAATAACTATTACATAAAAGATGTGCTACATTTATAAAGCTTCTGAGACTGTAAAAAGGTGTCTTCTTCTTTTTGGTGCACTGGATTTTTTTAGGACTTCATGAATACTTCATAAGGGCAATACAGACTCTAGTAGAGGCAACAGTTAAGTGAAACTTGCTCGTGACATTACTCATATATTTGAACAACTTCCTGAGGTACTAAACATGGAAACCTTACATACAGTTTGAAAAAGAAATCAAATGCTGTCAGGTTAAAGACGTTCAGTGTCCACAGTGTGTAGCCATGTATCAGTTCAAACTCTAAATATGAAACGTAGCAGTGCATTCAGAATTATTGCCCAGTAGGTTTTCACATACAAAATGGTATTTCAGTGTACAACAATAAATATAGTAAGAGAAAAAAACAAAAATGAAACACAAGTACTAAAGTCAAAAGTCAAAGTCATAAATTGTTTTTACAAAAAAAAAAAAAAAAAAAATACATTTGATACGTGGCTCAGGAGGGAATTTCACTCATATGTTCGATACTTTCATCTGACACTGAAAGTTTGTCACATTTCATGTATCCTGCAAAGGTATTAGAAGTGTTTTATTAAATGAATAGACTTTCATTTATTCAGTTTCGTTGGGAAGCACAAGCCTCACTATTAAAATAAAATCCAAACATGTGCTTGATTTTTATTTATCAAGGTGAAGTGGATCAAACATTTTATTCAAAACAAATGATGGCAGTTAATCTCAAATATTCACAAAATTCTCCAAAAAAGTGAATGAACTGAAGAATTGTCTCTGAAGGCCTGAGAGTCATGAAATACTTCAGTCAGAGGAAACAAATGAGGTCAAAGTCTATGAAGAGATGCTCAGTGAGCAGTAAAACAAAGAGCTTCAGGAAGAAATACAGCTGAACAATCAAGAACCACGAGGAGGAGAGCAGGGAGAGGTCTGAATCTGTATGGCCTCATACCTCAGTATGAGGAGGACTGTGAGAAGGAGGAGGAGGACAAAGAGGTCAAAGAGAAAAAAGAGAGAGGAGATTGACCTTTCCAAGCAGAAGACACCATCTGCATGGAGGCTTACTCTGGAGAGAGCCTCAAGAAAAAGCCTAAGAAGCCTTCCTGCTGGAAGAGAGTGAGCTTCATCACCCTCAGATCTAAAGGCGAGTCTCACAGTGAGGACAGCATTTATGACAAGAAGTAGGAGGATAACAAAACAGAGGATGTTCATGTGAATATTGATTCCTCCAATTACTCTATTCCTAGATCAAAACCAGAAGAACAGAGGACAAATAAATGAATGCAGATGTGAGGGTTGAGGGTCATGTTAGCTAAAGATACTTAAATTGCAGCCTCCAGTGAGATCTTGAGTTGTAGGTGGTTCAGTCCACACCACTGCCGACACAGCCCATGATGGCAGAGCCGTCCGAGAACTTCTGCAGGTGGCGGGACTGTGAGCAGAATCTGAAGCCCGAGGTGTAGAGTGTGAACAGGAAAGGAGACAGAACTGTCCCTTGTGGTGCCCAGTTCAGTCTGACACCATGTTCTGTAGCCTCACATATTATGGGCAGCCTGTGAGATAGGCCACTAGTGGAGCATCCACCTGCATACACAGTAGCTTATTGTTGAGTAGTGCAGGTTGTATGGTGTTAAAACCATAGGAGAAGCCAAAACACATGACTCTCACAGCTGCCTGCCTCATCCTCATCCAGGTGAGTAAGCCCTGTTCAGCAGCATGATG
This sequence comes from Centropyge bicolor, assembly GCA_037975185.1. Taxonomy (NCBI): domain Eukaryota; kingdom Metazoa; phylum Chordata; class Actinopteri; family Pomacanthidae; genus Centropyge; species Centropyge bicolor. The sequence continues at coordinate 885,744 of JBBMOC010000063.1, read as the reverse complement.
ATGGCATCTTCCACTCCAATGTGAGGCTAGGTGAGCATGTTTCATTAAACTGGCTTCATTCACCACCTATCCACCTCTTTGTCCATATTTAGATTAACCAGAGTTAGGCGACATCACTGCTGTGAAGATGGCTGCGCACTATGATTTGCTTCATTTTTGCTCTTCAGAAATCTACGGGTGATGTCACAGAGACTACATCCATGTTTTATACAGTCTATGGCTGAGACGTGTACATGTCATACAGTAAATGTAGAGGAAGTAAATGGCAACCTTTATTGTTCCAAACCTTCTCTGTCATAATTCATTTTAAATGTCAATGTATTTCACAGCACAGCCGCTGTCATTAAACTGCATTTTTTCTAATTTAATCCGATATGTTGTGATCTCAAAACTAAGATTTCATCAGTAGCTTTGTAATAACATGTCTACATAGTATTTATGGGCAAGGGTCAATCTTTACACTCCTTCAGGTACAGCAGAATCAGAGAAATATGTTAGTGAGAACAACTGTGTCATGGATTTGGCTGCAGCAGCAGGAGACTGAACGGAGGTTTGAGCTGTTCCTTCGTCTCACTAGCTTTGCTGTGCATGTGTGAAGATGAAGTCGGCCACGAATGAAGCACATCACATCATCAAATGTTCATTTAAGTCAACTGTCCATAAATACAGATGTTTATATGAGCTGAATTTCACACTTCAAAGACTAAGCTGCTCTAACAAAAATAGACCCAGCTCATAGCTCCATGCATGATGCTCCGGACATGGAGCCGATGGACACACACAAACACACACACACATACTGACTAAAACGGCAGTAGATTTTAGTACATGGTGCTCAAGTACATTTCTTCTCTCAGTTGCTTACAGTCTGCAGTCTGAAGAGGGCAAAAACAAAAAAAACAAAGATAAAAAAAGGTTTTTTAGGAGAGAATAAGAAATTTAAAAAAAAAACGTAACTTTGAAAAGGATACTGCACTTGAATAATTAACACTATACATACAGTATGAAAACCCCTCCACTAGGATGATTTTTGCATCCCAGATTAATAAAAAAAAAAAAAGGAAAAGCTTGAAGTCCAGAACAGTTAGGTCAATATTCAAATGTTATTCAGAGCATAATTATTCAGGTTATCATTTGCAGTCACTTTTCAGAATTTCTACCTTGTGTACATTTCAAAGAGTATGAATTATGCAATTCTTCTATGAGCCCACATCACTGATAATTATCTGTTTGTTTACCTTAATTGTGCTTTTAGGTGGCATTAAATTAATATCAAAAAGAGGCAGCTTACATTTGATAGCCCCACAGTCAATCAGTATCTCACACGTTCACAAATAAGGACAAATCTACGTAATGTTGCTGAGAAAAACCACACAGAAACAGCTTGTCCTCAGAAACACACACTGGGATGAACTTGCATTGTTTCCAAAGTTTGTTCTCGCCCAGACTTACATAACTCGCTGTCCTCATCACTGTCTCCTTGAAGGGCCACCGCTTCAGTGAAGAACTTCACTTTGGAACTACTTCCTCAAGTCGGTACGCTGAGTAGGAAAAACCTTGACAGATTGAAGAGTGTTTGTTTTGACTGAATATGGAGCGAAGACAGAAAGTAACATCTGTCCAATATGTACTTGAATGGAAAAAAATAAGTATAAAACAGTCCCAGTCTACAACAACAATGGTCTCAAAATTTGCTAGACAGCAGAACAATGAACAATACTGTCAAAGCTCAACACACAGCAAGTGCTACAAAACAATAGTAGAAAAATACAAGGACTGATTTAACCTTTTATGTGTCATGAACTGATTTTGTTTTCCCATCAAAGGGTTAGAGCTGTAAATGACTTCCCTTTCCATCATGACTTAACTTTAGCAATGACAAATAATTTATTATTATCAAGGAGGAGTAGAGAAAAAAAAATCAGGATACTTGTTTAAGTTAGTCAGAACAAATTGCCGACATTTATTTAGCAATGACACTGAACACAGCACGGTTCCTTCCTTTACTGCAAATTTCAACAACCAGCCCTCAAAATGAGCCACCAAACTTCCCTTAGTCCAGATGATTTTAAGTTGGGTTCAGTTTGTTTTTAGTCAAGGCACTTTATATTGTCCTTTAAGCCTTCAACCAACTTAGGTTGAGAAGAAAAAGCAGAGAAATCAGAGCTCTGACAAAATAACAAACTAAATAAAATAAAACCTATATTTATCTTTCCATGTAGTGTTTTTTGTCTTTTTTTTTTTTAATTAGAGCATGATGATATTTCAGTGCTTATCTGTACGATGTACTGAAGAAACATGGAGTGAATCCTCTCAACTGGCAAGATGCTCCTCTGCACAACCGCTGTATTTTCTCTGCCCTTCTGTGGCACGTCCTCTGGTCATCTATGTCCATAAAAAAAACAACCTGCATAAGCTGGGCGACATCAATTACTTTCTCATAACAGCACATATCACCACATCTGGATTTTATATCCCTCAAAAATCTAAAATAGTGAATTCACAGTATCTTTAAAGTTACTATACATTCAATTACTTGATTCTGGCTAGCCTATCATTTTCATACTCTCCTTTTAAAATATGATCTTTCTCTGCCCTAGATCTTTCATGCCTGTGATTTGCACGCCCCTCCACCTCCCCATCTCCACCTTGCCTTCGCAGAATCATCATCCACTTCTTCACCCATCCGGGTTTCGCAGTCTTCAGTCACCACCAGTATTTCTCCAATCAAGACGTCTCCCCCCAGAGTCCAAAACGCCAAAGACTCTCTGTCAAGTTTCAATATTAATAACATGTCACTTGTAATAAATTACCTTTCTTCACGTGCTCGTCTCTCTTGGTTGAACTATAGTCGGCCAATCAAACTTCTCCGTTTTCACCAAACTGCGCAGCATAAATCCAGCCAGTGGACCACCACATTACTTGGGGGTAATCTGAACAATTTGAGGTTGTGTTCCTTGTTTCATATTTATTATTTAGCTCAGTTTTCTTTGTCATCTAAAACCCGATTGGTGGATCCATCACAGAGAAGAAGTGCTGTATACCTCTGCTAAACAGCCGCTGGCTGTAGACACATTTTTAAAGGACAGGTATCAGAGTGGTATCAGTCTTCTCATCTAGCTCTCTGCCAGAAGGCAAATAAGTGAATTTCCCAAAATGTCAAACTTCTTTTGAGCAATCGCATCGCTGCTTCATCCATCTTTCGTTGATTTTCCTTCTTCAGTAGTTCAGTATATTTCATGTTCTTTTCGTTCAGCATTGGGCTTGTGTAGTATCAGCCAAATTATGCACTGAACTTAATGAATAAGGTTATCAGATCGTGATTGTTTCAGGAGAGTGTACAATATTTTAGTTTTTCTTTTTTCACCTTTCCAGAGAGCAACATATCAAGGCTGTTAATAATGACATTTCAGCAGAGTTTCAATGCTAAAATGTAATAATGTGGTTGAATGCACAGATGATTTAATGTATTTTATTCAGTTTGACAATTGGTGTGACTGCGCACCAATTGGAGGTCAAGGTCACCTATGGGATCAGGGTCCCTTCATGTCAGTAAGCAGGATCAAAACAGAGAAGGAAAAATATTGGCTCAAACATCTCTCAACGATCTCTTTCTTACATGTGAGTGTAGCCCAGAGAACATTTTAAAAACCTCCTTTCTCCACACACGTAATGACCTGATATATAATACATCGCTCAGAATAATAATAGAGTTCAAGTCTGCACATATGTTTTGGGATTGAAGAATCATGCTCAGGTGTCACCTTTTATAAGAACACAGTCTGAAGCACGTATACTTGTGAACACATGTGCACAGACCCCTTATAAGGCTTCATAGAGACACAAAAAATAAATCAAGTCATGAAGTTTGTTTGAAGGCTTCAGTGTGAGAAAAAGATCAAATGAAAAATTGCTGCTATCATTTTCAATATTAGATGCTCAGAGCAAGGTGGCATTGTCTTAAGAGCAAAACAGTCTATGTACAGAGGAGGTCAGGACAAGTCCACTTTCACCACATGCATGATATCACATACGTAACATATATATCTCACATCAGGTGTGGAAACAACATTTATCGACACCTAACCAAACTGCGAATGTGTCACAACGTTACCCATGTATTAGGAAGCATTTCTGCCAGGCATATCAGATGCTAAAGGGTAACATGTATGTATTTGACAATGTGGGAATAAGAACTGGTTGACATCTCAGATGACTGGACATTGACCTAATTTTTGGCTCTGGAAGGTCCTGCGAGGTGCGTGCAGCAGTAACTTTACATGCACAGAACAAAGCAGTAATATGAAGTCACAAAATATTAAAAACATACAGATGTTAAAAATGTGTTTAAAAAAGATATTAGTCCACACACATAGAGATAAAGATGATTAAAATGTTTTAATAATGTGTTTAAGAACATACAAACATGTTTAAGATGTTTACAAAAATAAAGACGTGTATAGCATTTATTGTTTAAAACCTTTTTTAAGCCTGTGTGGAGCATACAAAACGACAACAATAACAGTAATAATAGTAATAATAATTGGGGGTAAAGGGGGGGCGGCATGCTTTTGAGTTGTCTTTAGGGAGGCTCGCTATCCCACACTTTGAAAACCCCTGCTCTACAACATAAACATAAATGGATGATACACAAATCTGACTTCAGTAACTCCATGAGTCACAAACCATAACAACAGTAAGCATGTCCAACACGTGTCCTCGCTTTTCTGTAATGTGTTGTATCATGTGTATTTGCAGCACCATTGTGTACTGGGTTGTGTAGTGTGTATTTGCACCACATCTCCTAAAGGCTGTGCATGTGTTGTCAAATTGATGTTTTTCTAATTTGCTTGCGTTACAGTGTGCTGAGCTCTCCTGGCGTCCGTGCAGCTGAAATGTACCATCACTGCTGTATGACAGACAGAGTTTTCAGGGTCTGATGTGTTGAATGGGTTAACCTAGCAACATTAATAATGAAGGAATTAAGTGAGTAATTGCAGGCACATTAATACCAGAACACAACGGCGAGCCTGGTGAGTGTCAGCTGAAGGCCGGCAGCTGTGTTGGTGCTCATCTATTCCATCATCTGCTCTGCACATCCCTGAAGCAGGTTCACTGTTAAAAGTAGGCACTGTAGTTACAAATGAACTATGTCATTGCAAGTGTGAGAGTTTTTTCCTCGCATCTGCAGGAACGGAAGCTCAACAAGCAGCGCATCTGTCGAGTCAGGTGCGAGAAGGATTTATGTCTGAACTGTTAATCACCTATGTGGTTGAAAGTGTGTCTATCTGACGCAAACTGCTAACAACTAGATTTCACTGGAGTCAAAACGAAGCACTGACTTTTATTTACAGGAGAGTTTCACAGGTTATTACTTTAATGACTCTGCTAGGTGCTGGAGAGCCTTGTGTGAAATTTGAAAAGAAAGCACACACACATGAATGGAGCCATACAGCGAGCCTGCAGGGAGGGATAGTTGGTAGGACAGTGTTAATCTCTCCATCTTCTCCTCTCTTTACGTTCTTTAGATCTTTCATTCAGCAGGTTCACCAGACCCATGAGAAAAGTCTAACCTCAGCATGAACCCGCATCTCACCTCAGATATGACAGCTTACACTCCCCTCTCATCTCCCTGTTCTGCTCTCGCTCTGACACACACACACACACACACACACACACACACACTCATCTTAGCTTTCCTCTCATCTCAACACTCACATGCACAGGAAAGTTTGCAACTTCTCTCTTCCTGTCTCACTCTTTCTCTATCACACACACACACACACACACACACACACACACACACACATGCACAGGGGAGCTCGACTTTGAGAGGAGACAGTGAGAGGGGTGGAAGAGGAGATGGTACAGGGAAGAAAGGGCTGGAGAAATGTAAGATCTGTCACTGTGACCTTTGATGGTGACAAGTGTGAGAGCGCTGCCATACATCTGCCGTCTTTAAATCTGTCTCTGTCTGTCTTCCTCTCTTTCCCCCTGAAATATTTGGATGAAGAGCGACACATGTTTGTTTCAAGATGTGAAGAAGAGTCATGTTATGAAGCCTTGCCAACTAAAGCAGTTCATAGTTGATTACAGCTGGTTGTGTGTTTTCTGCAGATACACAAAGCAGATGACTGGCTACATTACTGATCATTACTGTGATTGTTTTGTTGTTTGATGCTGTTTTGGCACAAAGAAAACACCCAAAAACAAATACATCAAAAAAAAGATGCCAACTCTGGATTAATATTGTTTATTCCTGTTGTTTAGAAGTTGAATGTGTTTGCACTGTTATGTATAGGATTTTTTGGTACACTTCAGACCATAAACCAAAAAATTACTGTTGAATTAACTCATATGTCAAACTCAAAATCTGGTCCGCCATCTTATTTTATGAGGCCCATCAGAAGTTGCAAAAAATATATTTGCATCATACAAGCCTTTTTGCTGGGGCCAGTGTTCAGCCATGGCACTGGGTTGATGACATATGCTGCTGCTGCTGTCCCCGGGCCGCCTCCGCCTTCACTGGCAGCTTTTGTATTTGTTTATTTTTGTTTGACGTAACACGACTGTGCACTCGGTCAGTGGTGTTTGAGAGATGGAGAATAGAGAGAGCAAGGGTGGAGGGAGCAGGCAAGAATTAAGAAGAGGAAAACTCTGGAAACAGACAGCCAAATGAGCTACAACTGGCAACTTTTTCACTAAAACGAGTTCGCAATTATCAAGTCAATGAATTGTGTGGCTTTGTGGCATATAAGATAACCTTATTTATTTATTGAATTTAAATAATGGTATGATGCGACACAACATAACTGGGAAACTTTGTCTTGTAGCCCCTCAGAGTCAGAAGCAAGATCCAGCACCAAGCAGCAGCCATGAGCCCACAGGTCCAGAGTGGGCAGGTAGGACTGCTCATTGAGTGAATATTATTAGAATGAATATCATAAAGAGTAGGTGTAGACCTGCTCTATATGAAAAGTGCCCTGAGATGTTAGATTCAGCATTACATTACAGAGGAAAATGAGATGATAGAGGTATTCGAAATGAAACAACTTTTTATTTTATTTTTTAATTTTTTTTTTTATTATTATTTTATTTCATTTTTAATGTTTGGATATCTGTGAACACTTATTTGAACAGAATTTAGGTTCTGATATTGTTGAAGAGGATGTGTTGTAAAGACTAATGTTGGAGATGTGCACTCATGTTGAAATAAATCTACACTGTGAAGCAAACCTTAGTTGCACTGGAAATATTTTTGAAAAATACACTGAATTAAAAGGCTTTACAGAACAGTGTGCTATTGTAGACTTAACATGTAAGGTTATAATTACATGATTGTAATAATTATAGGTTGTGATTTAAAGTGGGCCGGGCTGAGGCATGAAACTCAAGGCCTGAAAATGAGTCCCAATCCGGATCTGACTGGATGCATTAGCAAAACAAATTACGGTAACACAACATATAGTACAGAAACAGACTCTAACAGCGGAAGCCTTATTCTGTGAATACATTCTCATGAACACACATGAACACAAAATAAAGTCCACACCAGGTTCATTAGACAGTCTTGTGTGTGCACATGGAGGTCCACAGATATTGTCTGTCTTCCCACTAGAAAAAACTCTTGCAATGCACTGCATTTTCACATCACGGTAGTGCATCAAAGGGCTGCTGCTTCAATTTCTGGGCCCTTTTTAAAAACGTAATAATCCAGGCAGTCATTTCATATCAAAACCTTCGAACTTTTGAATCACATTTTTTGAATTGGCTTGTCAAGCACTTATGTTCTTGAGACTGCTGAGAAAGCCAAACATTCTCTGAAAGCACTGGGTCTCTAGTTGATGTGTGTGAAGTGGCATGAGGCTGTGATTATCCTAGAGGTGACAGGAAGTCATTTTCACACCGAGAGAAAAGGCTACCGTGGGTTCTGACACCATCACGCATACAGTCGGGCTCACTGAATCCACAAGAGTCTCAGCTTTCCACTGATAGCACATTTATGCAGTGTTATGCAGAAACACCATTTTAGACTAGGTGAAAATAACTGCTTGCTTTTTGCTTTAAACTAAATGGGAATAACATAAAGTTGGCATGCATGCAAAGAGGAGACTTATGGGTACTCACTGAAGCCATTTTCATTTAGATATCTTGAGGTCAGAGGTCAGGGGACCTCTGAAAATTTGCCAGTTTTTGCTAGCTAAAATGTAGCCTAATTTTGGAGCATTATTTAACCTTCGTCCTGACAAGATACTGTGGCAGGTGGGGGCCCTCGTGAACAAGAGCTTAACCACAAACCTCTCAGGGAGGCACTTGTAGTTACCCACACTCCAGTGCTCTGAAAGTGACAAAATGACCAAATCTCATCCAACACAAATTTTTAAGCCAATTCTTGTAAAGCACAGATATGACCACAGTTGACAAAAAGTACATTTTGGTTCAGTCTTGCCCTCAAACTTCAAGCTTTAGTTCAAGTGTATTGTAGGTAAATTAAGAGTTTGCACAACATTAAAGTGTACTTCTGTCTTAACAGATGCCTCTTCAGGATCAAGCCTGAGAAGGGGACCAAAGTGGAGAAGAAGGCCACAAAAAACCCAGTCTATAAACCCAAAAGTTCATGCAGATTATGAATGGACAGAGTAAAGGGCTCACTCAACACACACACACACACACACACAGTTCATTGTCTGTACAGTAACTGTGTTCATTTGGATTAGTTGTTGATGTTAATTAGATTGTTGTTTCAGTCTGCTTTATTATTTGATGTATATTTATTATTATTGTTATTGTTATTATTATTATTATTAGTTAGTTTTTCACTTTTTTGCATGTATAGGAATGTGTATATGCACATATTATGTGTATATTAGTGTTTTGTTTGGGATGGTTTGTTAGCATTTTTGTATTCTTATGCAATGGCAAAAAGCATCAAACTAGTATTTCTATGATATATGTACATTTAACACCATATATCTTGCACAGCACCTTGTCGTCATCTTTTTTTTTCAAAGTGCTTCTGAACATCATTTTTCCTCACGGCTGACATGTGCAGTTCCTCGAATATTTGTCCCTGTCCCTAATCAAAACTTTTAAGAGATTTTCAGCTTGATTTTATTTTAAAGATTTTAAAGCCACTGCATTTAGACTATCCTAATATGCTGAAAAGATGTTATTGTTCAATTAATAATAAGTTATTGTTTTAAAAAAATATCAATGAATGTTTTTAATTTGTATTGTTAAATGTTTTTAAAATGTTGTTACATATATGAAGTTGTAATTCTAGAGCAACTGCACCAAAATTCCACTATATTTGAAAGGAATGTTAAAGTATTATGCAGACGAAACTTCAAAAAGACAATTGTATTTTTGAAGTTTATATTTTTTGAATCACGAGTGACAGCCCCCACAGTGTCAGCACCCACCTACCAGCTTTCAGCCACTGAAGCAACTCTTCACCACATGGACCTCTCATTGTTGGTCACCTTTTTGGTTTTTCTGTAAGTCCTGGAACTTTGTGTGTTGAATAAATCCGTTTCACTTATCCACCCTCGTCTGTGTCTCACTTTTGGGTCCAGTTAAAAACTGAAACGTGACACATTGTATGGCACCCCTGCTGCTGGAAAATTTTTTACACTTTCCTTTAACAATTTAACAATTTCCTTTGTCAATTTCCCAGAGGGAACCTCCCAAAGGGATTAATAAAGTACTCTGTCTGTCTTAACAGTGTATCCATTGCAAATAATGCTAAACCCCATGTTCCTCTAAGTAGCCATAACTAAATACAATTAACACCAATGCATAAACAATATGAAATGATGCAGAGTCTACCAACTAATAAAAACAGAACGAAAAGAACCCTGAAAGCTGACAAAGCCTTAATGCCCCTCATCTCTCTCTACATCATCCCTGTGAAAAGCCAGCAGTAAGTCATTGGTTGTGGTATAAAAAATACCAAGTGGTTGATTTTTGAAGAACAGCAGCTTGTGGAGGCTGTTGCTTCGTTCTGCATCTGCTGAGTTTATGATGACATCTTTGTATAGGTCGACTCTCATGGCGGGCAGATTGTCCATCTGACATGTGTTTTGCTGAGTTTCTTCTCTGCATTGTTGTATGCCTGCTCCACTGTGTTAAGGCTGTTGTGTCTTGATGGCAAAAGACAGGTCAAGCCTATCATCTGCAGATGAAGCAGAAGTTCCACCAGGTTGCACACGGACTTGGAGCCATGGTTGTCTTCCTTTTTTTTGTCATGAACTGAAGGTATCTGCTTTTGCAGGAGCCATCTTGGTTGAACATCTGTGAGAAACCTGGAATGAATTCATTCAGCTGATCAAGTCTGTAGAAGCCAGCATTATGCATGACATGCATTTAATGTGGAGTGAACTGCAACACAGCTATATATGCTGCATTGTCTTTGCCAAACTCTATGACATCCTCATTGGCTATGCAGTATTCAAGCAGACACTTGACCACAGACACAGGCAGGAAGCAGTGGTTAGGTGTCTGCAGGGTAGGCCAGCATTAAAACATGTGGTGGTTTGACAAAATTACAAGGTCATGCCGAATTCACAGGAAGTGGTTGAGTTTGTATTACAGTCGTGACATTGCAACATACTGGAGGGACGGATCAACCAAAGTGCCCAAATAAAAACTTTGAACCTGAAAATAGTGTTAGATGAAAAACTTTGTATCAACAAAGTTAATACGATTCATCCTGAGGGTCCCCTGCATGTTTATAGCACACTCAGAATTGAAAATGTCATGGTGGTGTTTGAGAAAAGCTGGTTCACCAAATGTGAAATATAAACCAGCATTCATTTACCTACTACCAAACATGAATTCTGGATAACAACATATTGTCAGATCTGAGATAGAGCATTTCCGAGTCAATGTCTTCAGATTCTGGTTTTGAGAGGGCTTTTCCCTGTTACATGTGTGGGTGTGTGTCCCTGCAGATGGAGAGCTCAAAATAGTGCTAACACAAAGCAGTTAATGAGCAGCTTTCCCTGTCTGATCTGTTGTGATGTCTCATGCTATTTTAGGAGTAAAGCCTTTCTAATAGGCACACGCACACAGACGATGTTCAGTAATTGATGCTGCACCTTGTCACCAATTAGTGTTTCTCCCAGTTATATCTAATTCCAGAGACTGTGCTTTCCTTGTCTTTCTATATCTCCTCCTTCTCTTCTAATCCTTAGTGACGTTTTGTCTTCCTCTGGTGGGTCCAAGTGAGACATACAATTAGAATCATCTCAGGTGAGAACACTGTCACGATGACAGTGAGGTTATGATGTGCGAGACTGTCTTCATCACAGACGCTGATTCTTTGTTTGAACACTTATAACACCGAGCTCTCCTGACAATAGGGCTCTTGTGCTGTCTTGAGAGTAATCGCTGTCTGTATGTGCTGTTATTATACGTCACAAAAACCTCTTCAAGGAGAGGTTGTGATCACGGTTGGATTAGCAAAGTGTGTTACTTTGTCACAGGAGACGACTGCTCGCAGCCCCTTCGTACACAATGTCAACAGTGATTCCTTTTAACCATGGCAGCCACAAGTTACGGCCTGAAAGAGCCTCATGAGGAGACTGATCTTTTCATTATGATATCTCTAACAATTAACTTCAATTAGGAATTAGGAGTAATACTTCTGGTGTGTTTTATTATTTTGAATGTAAATCTGTGGTCTGTCTCATGTCATCAACATCATCTAATATAGCTTTACATGCACACTTATCCTTGTTAGACTTATTCTTGTTTTAATAATGTTCAGGATGTGATATGGTTATTAACACCTCTGTACAAGTCTCACATTGTCCAAGTTACTGATCATCAGTGCATTTTGACACACATCATTTCTGTATGAGTTTGGAGCTATTCTGAGGTATTCAAAGTATGAGACTTTGACTTACAGATGTCCAAATTTTAAATTATTCAATAATTACTGAAATTTTATTTTTGACATTTTTTTTCCCTATGATACTTATGGAACACATCTGCTGGGTTAACATTTGTGAAGCATAATGTAACTATTGTAATTGTAATTATTAATTATTTTAATTAACAGTAGAAGTTTATTAAAGGAATGGATTGCATTTTTTTTTCAGTTCTATCTGAATACTCACATGATACATGGACACAATCATCACTACTACTGGCCATAAATTAGCATTGTAGCACAACTCCACTGTAAGAAATGACAGATAAAATCCACTCTTCATTCCTTTCTTAACTGCAGTTCCATAGTTCATCTTTTTGTACAAATTTCAGATTATTCTGAGTATTACACTGTACTAGGACAGGTCTTTAACCCCAGAGGTGGCACATTAGAAAACACTAACATGGGTTATTTCTGGAATCCATGTGGCTTGTTTTGGAAGATGGAGCTGCCTGTTTTGTCATTCTTATTTCTGTGAAACAGCAGACACACAACACACAAGAATAGCAACTACTTCAATTCTTTCTCAGAATCATTCCATTTTCCTTTTCATTTATTTTATTGACCTTCTCAGTCCCTTTGTATATTTTGTATAATTTCATAATGGCGCCAATTCTGAACATTTCCAGATATTTAGATTGTAGATGTTAACTCTAACAAGTTCATCTTGATGACTCCTTGATTAAGTGAGATAGTTGATTAACAAATTCAGCTTTGTTTACAACATTTTTAGGCTCTTACATAAGAGTTGGCACATTTATTTTGCAATCTTTTTAAGGACACGATTGGATAATTGATTCATATTATGTTTTACAAAACAGAAACCCTACTCAAACTGCAACTCATCCTGAGCACTGGATTACATGTTCCTCCACTACCATGAACACAGGCTGTAGTTCATTCTGACTCAATCTCACATCCGCCACACAGCTGCCACCAAATACTCATGAGCAGCCCAAATGTGTATTAATCCACACCTGAAAATAGTTCTCACGAAATGCACTATTTACTACAGTTTAAATAAAGTTTACTGAAAACTATAGTGACCAGCTGTTTTAGGAAATAACTGAGCATCTTTTAAAAATGAAACTACACTTGTGAGTCATTTATAAAGATGTATATTAACAGGGCAGAAAGTACTGAGAGACAAACTGAAACATTGTTTTTGGCCTTTGGGATTTGTTAACAATGATGAAAACAGAATAATGGCAGTCTTATCCTTTAATCATATTCAAGTCATCTCAGTGTTTTATTTTGAGCTTCTAGTTATTGTTATTTTTGAATTACAGACATTTTTCCTGCATTCCAGTCTGATTTGACTTTCTTAGAATATGAGGAACTAATTGTTCTGGGAAACTGAGAAATACTGGGTTATTTAATTAGCCAGTTAGAACAAAAAGCAGAACTTTAAGTCTAGCATCCCTTTAATAATTTCCAATGTTTCTGCTGCTGCTATATCATATATATTTGTGAGCAGTGAAGCAGAACTCTTCCCAGTATATTTTTATCTTGTTTTGAAATTCTGTGCATGCTTTCTGGATCTTTCTCTCAGCCCTCCACGCTCCCCCTGACATACACATTTCACATCTCCATCTCCACCTGTGCTTCCCGACACACCTGCACTTTCTTGTCTACCTCCAAATGCAGACCCTCAGGGGCACACAGAGCGAGCCAGGGTCCGACCATAATGCCTCCGTTGTTGCCGGCCTGCTGGCTCCAGAGCCTGGGAATAGATTGGATGCCTCCGTTCCCACTCTGTGACACTCATCCAGGCATACCTTCATGCAAGACAATCTCCTAAGAATGTCCAAGCTTGTCTAAGGGGCTGTTGTTGTTTGCTGCTTTGTCTCATGCCATTCCCAGACTGCTGCGAGGCCCAAGGCCAGACCTAAGGGAGTATTGGCTTATCGTACAGAAAAGCTGAAATACATTTTTCCTCTGTTTATGAGGGAATTCTCCTGCTCAGCTTACCTCCACCCTTCTCTTTTTTCTTTTAAAATAGTGAAGCAATGTGTGAAAGGGATCCGGCAGGAAGGGAGAGCAGGATATGATGAACGCAGAAATGTGCTGAGGGAGGAGGAGTGGAAAAGAAGAAGGGAGGCGAGTGAGGGACGAGGTGGAGGAGGGAAGATGTGAGACAAGGTGAACAGAGGTGAGGAGTCAGCCGCGGATGGAGCCAGGGCGGGATGAAGAGTGAAGGAAAGATGGAGAGGGTAGATTTGGTCTTCCCATCAGGGTGCTGTCAGCTTTATAAATAACAGTAATCAATGGCTCAGCTGGCTCTGTCCTCTGCACTAATTGCTTTAAGTGCTTAAAAACCAGCTTGTGCACTTTTTTTCCAGGACAGCGTGGTTATAGAGCTGCCACTGGGCTTTTGTCTTGTCCACTGCTGTTTCACATTTAGACCAGTGTGATTTTAGACACAATGGTCATGTGATTAGTGGGTTTGTTAAGTTGCACTTACTGTTGTGGTCTTGTGCATCGGTCAGTGACACAGTGGCTTTTGAAGATGTTGTAGCCATGATTTGGAAACACAGCTTGATTGATTTGTTTTTTTTAAAAAAATATTGCCATATGTGACCTAGAAATCTCTGTTGCTCCAAAATCCAAAACAGGCCTACATCGATTTTCAAAAAGAAAAAGAGAGAGCGAAAGACCCGATTCACAAAGAAATATCCTTATAGACCTATATATTCTGATGTGATTTTAAAAAACATTTGACCCCAAAAGCAAGAGAACACCAACGCACTGGCAGCAGCGCGATGCTCCCCTGATCCCCTGAAAAGCCCAGAGAGTCCGGGGGCTTGTGTCTTCCCAAAACCAAAAAGTTAAAGAATGGATTAAACAGTGTGGTTATCTGCTCAAATGACCACTAATGACACCATGCCTGGCAAAGCTGTTAGCCACAGTATTAAACCAAGTTGCTTTGAAGTAAAAAAAAGTTGGCATATCAATTGCTAACCTCATTATAAGGCATGGTTGCATTAGGGAAAGCCCCTTCTGTGGACTGATTCACATTGTGTGGGAGGTAATACTGCGTCCTAAATGCTACAAGCCTACATCAGAATTTAGAGTGACTCTCTACTGCACTATATTAAATTCAATGTAGTATACACTGTGTTATTGTGAGGAGACTATTTTTGCTTCATTGCACAGGACTGAGTTACAAAATACAGAAATAATAACTGCAATGATAATGACAACTAGACGGGCAGCAAACATTTTGCTTCAGCTTCTGTAAGTGTGGGAAACATGCTGTCCAAAGCGTGGCCTCAACAAAGGAACATGACTCTGCAGGGAACCGTGTGCCATTGAGAATTGAAACATGCTTTGCCAGGCAACACCATGGCGGTGGTCTCCCAGTCACTGGATGAATGCTGGAACCTGGATCCCAGCCATCTGGTAGCCAGAGAGCCTCCAGCTGGGAGCATTAGTTCTGAATGACTTGGACTGTAGCATGATATGATGTATGTAGCCATCAAATTCATACAGCACTTGCAGCTTTCTCGTTTTTATAAAAGTCAGCTGTAGACATTCAAAGAAAGATAAGGGTGAATGTTAGTTGGCAATCTGCTAGTTCAGTTCAGTCTCAAATCAAGAACTACTGTTTAAAAACTACACAGGAGAGGGTTGGTGGTTTTTACTGTCAAGACTTGACAAGTGCTGGTGTAATTTTCTCCTTCAGCTGTGTGTGCTTCAGTATAATGGTTAACTGTAATAGTGTATCAGCTGCATTAGTGTTACACATCTCATAAGGACTCTGGATGCCATCTTTCTCCCACTGCGTAACCCTTTATAGGGCACTCATTGAAACACTCTGAAATTCAAAAATTCAACCTTACAGTGTCATTGGAGGACATAACAAAATTTTATTTCTGTTGTAACATTTTTCACAATTTTTCACTTTTGTAAAGGGTGTGGAATTTACCGATAAAGGGTTAAGTTGTCCTGGATTGGTTGAAAGAAACAAGTGTTCACTCATTAGGTGATAATGTAGGTCTGCGGCCGTCTGGACGACTCCACGACATGAAGTTTTTGGTCCGACACAAACCTCCTTCCAAGTAAGCCTAGCGTGAACTCAGCACATTCAATTCATCTTCACAGATACTGTACCTCCCAACAGCGTTTGGGCGAGGGACTTGTCCTATATTCCAGCTCTACTTGGCAGGTGTCCACTGTCTTTGGGCTAACAAGCACAACTCTGCCCATGAACAGGATGGAGGAGCCCAGTCTGCGGCAGCCCTGAACATTCTGCTGGAATTCATTTTCAACCCTGTGTCTCTTATTTTAAAACTCTTTTTTCTTTGCTTTTATAGCATGTGTTGAAAAGTGCTGAAGATGAATTAAAGGTTGTAGAAGAGGTATAATAGCATGAGTTGTAGTTGTTTTTTTTAAGCTTAGTTTTTGTGAGATCAAAACAATTCATGAACATGAATTAATAACCGTAATGGACAATAGAAACCTATCATAGACAGCACATTTTCGGTATTTTTAAATACGCTATAGACCATGTTATACTTACAAGTTTTCAGACGCTACCATTGACATAAATTTGAAATGAAAATATCTGCATCATTTTTCATACAGCACAAGCTAAGCACTTGACACCTGGCTTCCATCCAACAGCTACTCTGGATGCAAAATACAAGTAAAGTCATAAAAATACACACACTTTAAGACTCAGATGAGAAAGTAGATACAAATGTTTCTGGAAGAAAATGATTTAGCATGGAATGCCTTAAAGCAGCCATCAGAGTGAAAACGATGCATGAAAAACAATTAAAAATAATGGACTAAATAATGGAAAATCAGAAGATCTTGAGACAGCATGGGCCCTAAAGGGACCTTAAACCAAATTTGATGACAAAACTGAAGAAAATTAGGAACATAAATAAAATGCTACACAATCTGAAGTTGAGAGCTCTACAAATCTCAACCCTCTCACTGCCATTAGCAATGGCTCATTGACTGGATGTCTCTTACTCAGTGCTCCTCAAGACTCCTAACTGACCTCTGTCCTCTACAGACGCTTGTATTTTAGACTTCCCATCAATTTTTTACAACACAGTCATTGTTTGTTTCAGGCAGTAGAGCTCATCCAAGCCTGAATTCCTCAAGCTATCATTCACCTCAGTGTCTATTGTATGTAAAAAGGGTTGGGAGCTGTGGCTGCGTGTTAGGACCTCTCCAACTACACCACTCTAGTCGTAACACTCACGCTCTTTACACAGATCTCAAGCCACACATGCAATTTCTCACGCTAACTTACTTTTGCATTCAAGATCAGACTGGAGCAAAGCATGGCGAGGTTAAGGCAGCACTATTCACAGACTGTCCATAAATGCACTGATCATCATCTGTTTGAACTGAAAGCAACCAATTACTGTGATGATCCCCACTGAGCATGTCGAAGGCAGGCTGGAGAGACTGTGGTGTTAACATTGATTGCACTTGGTTCAACAATGGTTTAATATGGAGAGGGTAAGCACCTTCATCAGCCAATCTCACTCCAGACTGAAGGCAAAAGCTGGCAGCCATTTCCAAGTAATAGCAGTAGTATCAGAGCAATATGGCCAACAGGCTGCTTAGTAAGCACTGGCTACCAGACGGAGCAAGTACAACGATAGCTGACCAACAAATACAAACCAAGAACAGAGATTAGTTTAGATCTGTTCTTCTCATAGATGTGACCATTCATAGTGAGAGTCAATAAGACTGTTCACGACAGTCCCATAAACTGCATATAGAGTAAATATCCACATCAGAGTTTGACAGATAAAGACAGATTATTTAGTCAGCTATCATCTACATTAGTTTATCTAATATAATGCCCAGCAATAGTAATAGTAACAGTATTGTAGTAGTGGTTATACAAACATTATACCAACATACGGTAAGTAGCATTAGCAGTATTCAGACTGAAAAGAGCCCTGCATCACAACAATACAAGATGTGTGTGTGTGTGTGTGTGTGTGTGTGTGTGTGTGTGTGTGTGTGTACGTGTGTACGTGTGTTGCCTCGGGTACTGGTCAGATGAAAGACTATCCAGAGGCCTGTTTCAAGCAACAAGTCCCTTTTACACACAGTTTGCAAGTGTGATGTTTGTTCGACTAGTGCAGCTTGTCAAATTCAGTAAAAGTAAAATGGGTGAAAAATGGTGAAATGTGTCCCAGGAAGGAACGTATGAGAGAGGGTCACACAGTTACTAGTTAGTAGTGGTCATAGTAATAGTCCTAATAGTTCCATTGGTATTCATGTGTGTAACACCTCAGACGTTTGCACAGACACCGTCCAGGTCCTCCTCTGAAATAAAAGCAATCCTCGTTTGAGATCGTCTCTAAACAGCAGAGGTTTGATATTTCTCTGAACTCGAAGGCTTTCACACACCCGAGTTCCACGCAATGTTTGTGTCCTGATTGATTTCCTCAGGCATGTGAAGGTGAGTGCATACGTCCACAGTAAGCACCCAACAGTGCAATGGCTGGTTTTGTACTGATCTGTCCTGCTGTCATGGATCAAATCAAAATAAAAAAGAACTAAGCCCACGGGACAACATCTCCTTCATCTTTTGTTCCTATTTTTGATTTTATTTTCCTCACAGTTTTTTCAGTTTTACTGTTGTTGCTCTTATTTCCCCACCTACTCGACCCATCCTCACCCTCCTTCCCTCTACTCTCTCAGCCCATTTCTCTCTTCTCTCAAAGGGAAAACTCCATGGAAACCACTTCCTTTTTCAGAGGTTTGTCACCTTTGAGAAAGACCAATGAAAGTCTTAATTGTATATAATTGAACAGAAATAAGCATTAAGCATCCCTGCTTTTTGTTGCTGTCTGCTCTCTTCCCTGTCATTCTTCATGGTGTCAAACCGAGGACAGATGGAATAACATTTTTAATATGAGACCACAAAGAACTGTGCACTGCCTGGATCCACTTTCTAGATTAGTTGGCAGATTTCCTCTAATCAGCTCCAGCCTCCTGCGCTGAGAGTAGTTTGACCAAATCATATACTGTAATGTCGGTAAGAAATGATGCTTCAGATTTGCTGCAATGAGAGCTCAGTCATGCACGAGTGTTCACAGTGCCTGTTTAACATCCAAAGTGCTGTCTATATCCAGCCAGGCTTGCCAGTTTGGCTCGTTGAAGAGTGAGTTTCGTGTGCATGTGTTCATGCTGGCGTAGCACTAAAATGAAGGGAAACCAACTGTGAAGAAATGACTCGGCATGCCAGGTAAGTGTGTTTGAGTTGGTGTGTGGCTGGACGGTGGTTTGACAAGATGCATGTTAACTGTAAGTGCTGCTGAGCAACTCTTCATGTGTATGGCAAGCTTTGCTTCTTGTTGACAATTACAAGCAGATTTGAGAAGGTGAAGCCAGCTCCTGACAAACAGACCGACAGAGATTTTTACATTTAAGACCAGACCAGTCTCACTGGTTAGTGTTAGTTAAAATCTATCTGGCCAATAGTGGCCTTTTACTTAAATCTTAGATAACATCCACTGCTAATGTGATGGAGGTTCCTTGTTGCCTGTACAGCCGAGGAAATATTATACATTTGTTCTATCATTCAGTGTTTTTATTAACTTTATCTTTTCACATTTCCTGCTCAACATTAACTGAGGGTTAGCTGCTGAACAACACAGCATTCACTGGCTTTGTTGTTGGAGAATCAAAGCAATAAAATAGAAAACATCGATTTTATTAAATGAGATAAGACAAGAGATAAGATAAACCTTTATTCGTCCCACAGTGGGGAAATTCACAGATGACTATGATGGATTGTGATGATATCAAGCAAGTTTTAAGTCTCAGCAATTTGATTTTGGGTGCTGAAGTAAAATGAACCAAAACCAGCGGTTGGCTGGAAGGCAGAAAATGGCAGTAAGGTACTACGATACAAACATTGCATTAGTCTGAACTTCATTAGCTAAGCTTTATTTATGTGGGAAGTCTCATTGAGATCAAGCTCTGCAAGTGAGACCTGCAGTGATGATCATTCAACCTTTTCAGATTCAACTGTCACTGACAGAGACTATTCTCATTATTATTATTATTATTATTATTATTATTATTATTATTATTATTATTATTATTATTATTACATGGTATCGCCATAATCTAATCTAATAAGTGTAAATAGTCAAATGAAATATATGATGTCATTTTTTTTGACAGGAGAAACCAGCTCTGCTCCAGTAGAATCCAGTTTAAGTGTTTAGTTTTTATTGAACCACAGATTAAATATGCATACCACTGCACTGTGTTGATTAGATTGAGATTATGGGACGGATTACCGGACAGTTTAGATACAGGCCGATTGCTGTTTATGTCGCAAACCATAATGAGGGAATTTTGGTAAAAGCTGAATTGAAAATGTGTACAACTGTGTAAGTCCTGCGGAATATCAGTGTTGTAAACACCATTTTTCACACACCTGTTTCCCAGCCCTGAAAGTGTTGCACCTGTGCTCCAAGCTGCAACCAATCACAACTCAGTAGAGAAGCCTCTTTATTACACTCACCCATGGTCATGATTGTTCTTAGTGTAAGACTTTCCAGCGTACCTTCTCGGATTGATTCCCTGTTGGCAGCCCTGCCTGTTCTTACCAACCTGCTCCACCATGAATCCGGAAGCAACCTGTGCTCTTTGTTGGAGTCTATCAGCAGATTGACTTGTCTTTTCTGATCCCTCTCCTGGTCCTGGTTTTGTCTGCTGTCTGCCCCCCATCAAGAGTGATCTGGTTTTTTGGACTGTTTGCCTCCATCTCCTGCCGGCTCCCTCCCGTTATTCTCAACTGTTGTGCGAGTGTGATACCATCGCACCCTCGTGCTGTCTAGATCAGCCAGCCCAGGTTATAACCTGCCTCACCTATTGCTTGGACATAAACCTGAATACTTTCAAGACGTGGTTGCAAGTAGACTTTGCTATCTGTGGGAGTTGTAACAATGATTATGTCCAACTTCTTCATTGACCTATTATGGACAATACTGTAATTTAATACTAGTATAACTTCTCCCTTGTTCCTCATAGTCTTTTCTTCTGTTGCATCTACGTTTGATCACCAGCAGCAACCAGGAAGTATTCTATTGGTACCTGATTCAGACATTGTGATCAAACTTTGTGCCAGTGTTCATAATGAATATTAGCATACACTGTCAGTTCTCAGTGACTGTACAAGGAGTCTGTGGTCAGAATCCATTGAGGTCAGACCATTCAGTATCAAAGCACCATATGATCCTACAGAAATATAAACATTGTAAGCTGTGCTGAAAAAAAAACGGATGCAGAAATTATTGAGAGGGATTTATTGCCTGCTGTTTAACATCCAAAAGAACATGGAAGCCTTGTGTTAATTAAAGCTCAGTAGGCTCATGTACCAGAAAATGAACCCTCAATGAGGAATTACTGTTGAAAGATCTCGAGTCTGAGCCAAGTTGTTTAATATGGGCTTCCTTAGAGGAGCGAACAGGGATTCAGAGGAAGTCAAATCAAAATGGAACTGTGCGGCCAAAGAAGCGATGAACCGCGAGCCAAGACAGATTTTGTTGGGATAAAAACAATTATCTGTGAGAAGATTAGAGAGGACAATTAGCGGTGAAATGGTGCTTTTATTCAATGACATTAGCAATAACAAAAAGGTCTTGTGGCTATTTATTTAGCATAATAAACGCTGTGTAGAGTGAGCCAAATAATGTGGGCTGGCCAGACAAAAGAAGTCCATCAGAACTCATTAGAGCGACGAATGAGACACATTAGGAATTTATAATGCTTGGTTATGACGTTGGAAGAAAAAGAATAGGGCTGTGAAAGTGAAAGATGTGTTTATTGTTGTCAAATTCAAATGTTTACTCTCAGCAATATGGTGAGAAGGTAAAAGGCCCACTTTGTATTCTGCAGAGAGAAGCATGGCAGATGATCCCAGGCGGTTTTATTTATGGCTTTCACCTCAGCTATAAATGGAACGATCTGCAGGGTGTTTACTCAAAATGCTGCCCAAAAAAAGTGCTGCCACCACCTGTAGGCAGATACAAGAGGTCAGGAGGCTAATGTCAGCTCGAGCTTGTAGAGTTTGACACAGTAAATCTTGTCTCTTAGCGCACTGACAAGACCTCTTTGTCTCCGAGAATGTGAAAGTCTCATGAAAACTTTATTATTTATCTTCTCCTCTGCCGCTTGTGCCTAAAATGGAGAGAGGGAAAGATTGAGCAACACAGGAAAGGAAGAGGGTTAGGGCCAAACCGCTGCAATAAAAGTGATGTATGAGACGTCACTCAGTGATTGGCTCAATACATCACCCTCAAAACACGAGCATGTGTGTGTACGCACACACACACACTCGCTCTGAAGTACGTGGTGGAGTCCTGTCTGCCTGCAGGCTAATAGATGCAAGATAAAATAAGAACTTCACAAATATAGGATGGAGCAATCCTTTATTGGACTGTTTTAGCTCCACAGGAATATCCACACACACGCTCACCTGCTCTCATACACACACAAGCAGACAGGCTTTTTTTGTGTTAAATGGAACTTTTCTGAAGCCGGAAGCACGGGAGCATTAAGGTTGAGAATAAGCAGGTGGTAACTAAGTGGGATAACAGAGATGGCAACTGCTCTGATTGATGTGTCTATTGCTGCTCACTGATGCTTGATGCTTCAAATGACTCTTATGAAGCTCTCAGAGTGCTCTGAAATCCGGATGGTGGACTGCATTGCTGCTGTGGTATAATAGATGGAGTCATCCTAAACTATGAAATTTGTCTTCAGATCAGATATTCGAAAGCATAAAAAATGCAGTCAGTACAAGTGCTTATAGTTTATATTCTGCTACATGTTATTTTTGTTCATTGATTCATTGGCTCATTCAGATACAATTTATCAGATTCTAATGAAACTTGGGTACAAAAAAAATGCATTATCAGCTCTCTTAAGACTAGATTTACTAAGAAAATGTTGCTGTGTAATTGTGCATTGCTGTTTTAATTGACTTTGCGGACACATTCTGCTTGTACTCATGTCCTGATTTAATAAGACTCATTGCACACTCAGCTCCTGGACTGATCCTGGGACCGTCCTCTATACACACACTGCAAGCGAAGGAGAGCTCATAAGTGTGGTTCAGCGGTGGGATTTCTATGAGATTACACAACTCAGAAACGATTGCCAGTCATTTACTTTGGCCATGGTTCAACTCCACCTGACAAGAACTGTAAAACAAAAATATTGTTCATAAAAAAGGTGATGTTCTAACCTTTAACATACAGTACATCTCATTATTAAAAGACTGGAAGGCTTTATACAGATTTATGGGAAACAAAAAGGAGATGAAGTGATAATATGACAAGAGAGAGAGAGAGAGCAGCTCCATCAGCTCAGAGCAGGTGGAGCAGAGGATGTGGACGTTAATGCTGATGTAAATGCATCCAATCACACACTTAATTGTGAAAGGAAGAAAAGTTTGGTTGCAGCCTGTAGTGATTTTATAGTTCACTGATATGAAGTTGTTCAAAGTTAAGTTTGATTAACCTAAATCAAAACTCCTCATCCACGTTTCATTGGCTTTACAGTGATCAGATATAGCGTTCATTAACTGCTCCATTTTTCTTTCTAATAATTGTTGTTTTAATTCTTTATGAGCCTACCTTTAATGCACATTTATTTCTGTCCCTACAGCTCTCCTCGTGGCTCTTGCTAATCCCATCTGTGCTGTGTTTACACCTTCTTCAGAGGCAGAGAATTTTCCCTGCAAAACTGACAGTGGCAAATTGGCTGACCTCAGTAAATGCAGTGGAATGCATAATGAACTTCTCGTATAATTTGCACAATCCTCTATGCAGTGAGGAGAGAGGTGCACCTTGCAAAAACTGGTGTAAAAACCTTGTGCACCTTCTGATAAATACAGCGCATGTATTTGGTGTAGGGAGTCTTGGTAAATCTACAACACAGAATTTACGACTTTCGGAACTGGATTTACAGCTAAGAAGGGATCTTTCCTTTCATTCTTTTTCTAGGGGTTGGGAGTTACTGTGTTTATCTGAAACAGTCACTAGGATAATGATAAGTTCAGATTTGGATCAGATTCAGCTAGAACTTGATTAGCTGTAGTGTCAGACCTAATGTCAATGATCTGCATTGTAAAGTTGCTTTGCCTTTAATGCAGTGAGGATGCAATGAGGTTAGCGTAGATGCTGCTACAGCATCAGTTATATCAGAACTAGATAAGATATTCCTTTAATCGTCCCTCTGTGGGGAAATTCACAGACTATACTCACAAACTGTAGAGTATTTCTTAATTAAAGAGGAGCAAAGAAGGGGACTGAAGGTTTTCCTCTATAGAAAAGATGTTTCTACTGGACTATCCTACTACATCATATGATTGATTGATCTGATTGGCTGAAGTTAGCTCATGCTAGATGGTGGTAGACCGATGGTTCATCCAATCAACTACCAAGTATATGAAAGTGCCTGCCCTTTTCCAGATGCATCTCTCTGATGGTTCTGTGTGTCACAAGTCAGTTATGAAATGTGGGTAAAACAAAAAAAAGATTGTCTCTCACCAAGTTCCACTCAGATCGCTTTCACAAATGCAACATCACTATTTTGCACAGAATTCCTTTTTCTTGACTCAAATCAATGTGATCAGTAGATTTATTCACACAGTTACAAGGTGGGCACCAAGATTAGTGTCATCAATTCAGTATCTGACCAAATGTGAGACATAGTCACCAGCTCCTATTGAATAATGGCCAGAAAAGTTTGTTTGCAGAGGATCGTGATGCGGCAGTAAAGTCGACCTTTGACCTTTGAGAAACGACAGGGAGTGCAACAAGACGACACAAATACAGTTTAAAGTTGAACTGACACAGACAGATGTTTCGTCAGGTCAGCAGCTGTATGGAGGCCAACTCATACTGCAGCTTAAGAAAACGTATGCTAATAGACTAAACACAAGGAAAGTAAGAGAGCATCTTCATTAATTTGGCAATACCAGCACAGCATTTTGGAAACACAAGACAACCAAACTCATGAATACGCTGCAAATACCACAACAGGCAGAAAAATACAGGCAAGCACATGACTTTCACCTTTCACCACCAAGTCAACAAAGATTTACTTCACTTACATGTATCATTACGTATGTAAATGTACTTATTTTAGCTCAAACCTTGATCTTTTCCTAAACCTAGCAGAGGAGTTTTGGTGCCTAAACCTAATCATGGGTTAGGGTTACGACATTAGTGTGTTTATTTTCTACTTACTTTATCTGAACAATAATGATAATAAGTCCAGTCAGTAATAGTAACTGGGAGGCTGAGAGGCGGAGGTGCGGAGTCTGGGTGGGGTTTGTGTATGGGGGGGGTGGAGTGGTGACTCAGGGAAGACACTTGAAGTCGCCCATCCTGTTGGCCTTGCCCTTGACGCTGACAGTGCTGTTGCCCTTGCACTCGAAGATGTCAGACTCTTGTGTGTCGATGTGTGTGTGCGCGAGCAGCATCGCTCAGACGGAGACACTTAGATGGCAGTCACCATGACAGGGTCAACAAGGAGGGAGAGCACTGACACTGACATCACTCGACCTCTGATGACCGCTCTATACACACACGCACGTGCACACAGACACACACACACACACTTGAAGTTTCTTGTTCCACATTCAGACACAGTTATACAGTAGCACAGTTACCTGATTAGTGGATCAAAGTCGTTTTGGGGATTGAATTGAGATTTGGACAAACACAAACATGTAAAATCTCTGAACCACATCATAAGTTATAAAAACAGCTACACACTGATGTCAAATGGCAACTTGTTCTTTTGGTTCCTCTCTGTGTTAACATCATGAACTTGTAGCAGCAGAAGTGGGGAAATGGTGATGAAACTCCTTCACACCTAGAACAGTAATATTGTTGTAGCTATATAAAGGTTTGAATCATCTCGGGTAAATAGAACGATGATAATTATAAAATCAAATGAAAAGGTACATTTTGGTCCCAGAGCAATTTTTTTATGATGTGGTAACAATAAAATATTTTCAGTCAGCCAAATTAAAGTCGCAGAGAAAAAAAAAAGCCAGGATTTGGAGGCTCAGGATAAGTTTTTAAGCTTTATGTGTTGAGAAACTTGCAGCTGCAGCCACAGTTTCCTGTACCATTACTGTCAAGTTGATTTGCACGAGGGTGGGTTTGGGTTAAGGGTCCAACTTACTTTACATAATTTAATTCCACATATTTAAATTCTATTAAAGGCGATTTGTTTTGAGCCTTCTGCTTGGTTGCACCAGAGACTCCTGGAGGCTAAAGAGGTTGATGCGGGTCAGCGGTTTGCACCCAGTCGGCATACCTGAAAGGATGGAGGCACTCAGAGACTTATCAGGCGCACAGAATGTCTGTTTCAGACTCTCAGAGCCAGAAAGATGGTCATACAAAATTATGGGTAAAAATAAGTGAGGTAAAACAGAATGAGGTTTGATTTGACTGACAATGATTTCACTTTCGTTCTGAATGCTTTGACAGCAGGATTGAGGTTTCTCCCGCTGCCTGAATGGACAGGAGCTCAGCAGCAGGTTGCCTGCACAGAATCATCCTTTCAAAGTTACATGGCCTGGAGTCGAGGTAGAAATTGTAGGCTGTGAAAATAGTTTTCCTGCAAGAGTGTAGGTTTCATTTCAACTCCAGGGGACAGCTGGGATCAAACAGTCAAACACACAAGCACACTGTGGGTTTGAAGGATATGTCATACAGTTTATCCCCTTATTTCATCATCAAGATTGAAAAAAACATTACTTAAATTGGCAACAGATGACGTTACAATTTTTCACCCCCAAACAGTATAGGGTGTACAGTATGCAGTAGTATAGGGGGAGTATTTGTATCCAAATTCCCTCCAAAACCAATCACAACCAGAATACAATATTGACATTGTGTTGGTCCAATGATAATTTCCATATTTCATTTTGAATTCTCTACCACTGCATTGAAAAATAAATTATAGCATGCAAATTGCAAACCACTATTAAGCACATCACTAAAACACAGTCAGAGTCCTCATTTCCTCCTTTTATGTTTTACACTTTCATGACACCAGATTTGGACTCGTGGGTGGATGGAGTGGTGTAACAATTTGCTGCTGCACCCTGCTCACCTGAGACTGGATCCCAGAATGGGCGATGAACTTCTTTCAGATGAATAAAAGTGCAAAAGTGCATTAACATGTAAGAAGCATAAGCTGATCGAGGTGCAGGTGATTCTGAATAGTGTTAGACAGTTTAAAGGAAAGGGTGGTCTTATTCTTAATATCACTTACTGTCTCTTTCTTTCTGTCTACACATTTCTGTCTGCGACTCTTAGAGTCAAAACCAGGCATTCAGACCAGGCAAACAATCATTAGTCCGTAGATCAGGCAGCCAAAACAAAGGCTGGAAAGCAAGGGTGGATGTAAACTTGACAATTTGGGACAGTGTGGGCTGAAATGGGCTGATGTGTAGTATACTGCCAGACTAATGAAAGGGGGAAACAGGTGAAAGGGTGCACAGGGAGGGTCAGGTGATGCCAATGGTGTGAAAAGGGGTTAGTGCAGGGCAGGAGGGAGAGACTAGACTCTCAGATTATGTGCGGTGTATTCGACAAAAAGCAATGCTTGCTCTTAACTTCTGTGAGGAGCAGATTCATAAGTGGTTAAGATTGTGAAACAGTTGCAGTTTGGTTAAGTTTAGGCAACGAAACTACTTGGTTAGATTTAGAAGATCGTGGTTTGGGTTAAAAAATGTATGGTAACCTCTGCCTTATGTGGCCTTTCTCACTCTTCACCTGACATTCTGTGTGGTATTTTGGACGAACCTGCTCTGTAAAGAAGTTAAGGAGACTGGGTCAAACAGGGGCAGGTGTCAGTCTGATCATCTGGTGGACAGGTAGAGAATGGAAATCAGAGGCTCAGGCTGTAACTGCGACATTAATCCGTAATAATGCAACAGATTTCAGAGGCAGATCACCAATTTTACATGTAAAAGTAATCTGCAAAGTAATTATCAAATAATCGTAGCAAAGTGAACAGTGAAATATATTTGGTGGAGACGTATAAAAATAGCATTAAATATGAACAGTAGTATAAACTACCTCAAAATGATACCTAAGATAAGATATTCCTTTATTAGTCCCACAACAGTGAAATGAAAATATTGCACAGAATAAAGTATTGCACATTGTATAAGTACAGTATTTGACTAAATGCCACTGTTCCATCCAAGCCAGGCATGTTGAAAAGGAAAGACATGCTCATTAAATTTTAAGCTACACTTTAGTCCTGTGGAGAACTTAACCTGCATTTAAACCACTGTCATCATCAAAATAGTGTCACATTAGTGATATTGAGTTATTTGGTCAAATGTGTCGTTATGTTTGACTTTGTCAATATTGCTCAGCCTTAAGGCTTCACTTTCATTACACTGTGTCCTTGCAGTCGCACTGACTGACTGAGCTCATGAAGAGCTTCTGAGTACACCTGCTGTAACATTAAGCTGAGGAATAAGAATGGCCAGAATTTCAAAGATGATAGATTGCCCTCTGTAAGAAGTTTCACCCAACAGCCCTTTACTCCGGAGCAGGGACAGACGCCATTATGGGTTATAGAGCGAAGTTATCACCGTCGTTGTCATTTTAGATGTTAATGGACTTTATATGGAGAGAGAGACCGCAAAGACACACTAATGTCCTCCTCTTCATTTTTAACCTTGACCTACCTATCGTGCTCCTGAGGTAACCACCATCACAGTAATGAACACACACACACTCGCACACACAAACACAGTGAGAAAAATGATTTCTGCAGAGGAGGTCATTTATAATTAGTTACACAGCACGACAGTAGTCCTGCTCTGCCACACACAATCAAAGACAACTGGCAGCATCCTCTGCATGTACCATAGCAATCAGTATTCAAGACAATCAACTAATCACATTTTTAATAATGCATCTCCCACTGGGGGACACTGTACAACAACGTAGGCTGAATATTAGATTAGGAGCAAGAATGGGATAAAAAGCAACCCATTACATTACCCATACTATTGCATTACTCTTTTAACAGCACATTTTTTCACCCAGCAGCAGCAGCAGCAGCAGTGTGTGACTGTCAGACAGCGTGACAGCTCTATACCTCGATGCCAGCGGTGAGACAGGTTGCCACAGAAAGCCTGGAGAGCGCTGCAGGCTAATGCTTAACAGCAGCAGTCGACACCGGAACTGTGGACCTCTTTGTTCCTCCAAGCGGGTCTTGGAAAACTTTGCTTCCCCCTCTGCGGATGAGTCAGAGCTCAGGTGTCTCTCTCTCAGAGAGAGAGCTCATGCCTGCTCCACTTCTGAAGGTATTATCAGATTTACTTTAATGAATAAACCTTGATTTTGAAAGTGATGTAAAATACATTATCCATTACCATATAACTGTGTTTATTATTTAGTGGTTAACTGTCCAGGCTCCAGCCAACCCGATCAGGAGAAAGATCCTGAAGAACTGGATGAGTGGTATCAGAAATGGATCCCACATTATAGTAGTAGCAGTAAAGAGATATGACTGAATGTATAGAAGTATTATGTAAACACAACTACTGAAACTATTGACATAATAAAATAGCCTAAAATCAGAAATAACAAAAGATATAATTCAGTGACATTGGAGTAAATAAAAGATAACTACATACTATCTACATTAAAATATTCTTTGGTAACACTATACTTATACAGTCAAATATTACACTGGCATCTCCACTAAATGAATGGCTTTGAGAAGGGGCTGTTCATAATAGTTATAAACACTCTTTACCTAGGTGTTGTCGGACTTTGAGTTTGCTTCAGGCACACTTCGGCCTTTTGCAGTCCCCGCTGCTTTGTTTCTAAAATGTTTTAAGTCTGTGTCATTGAAAGAGGGGGGAGTGATTCATACCATGGGCTGGGAGAGCAGTCCAGACCGGCTGTGATGATGTGGAAAAAGTCTAAAGTAGTTTAACTAGAGACACTGCAGATTGGTCTAAAGCACGATGGGTAAAAAATGAATGGCGTCCAGGGAAAGTAATCTTCACATGGTCTGTCCAGTTCAGTCATTCTGAATCGATTGCCACCAGTTGAATTGAGAGTGACAGTGATTCAGAGCATGGTGGATCAGGTTGTAAGTCTGACTCGGTTCAGGTCCGAGGGTGCATAGGGAGGTCTGGTGTACCCCGAAGACCTTCACAGTTTAAAAGCTGATGGCCTCCACTTTATGATATTCTCCTACATTAGCTGTTTTCAGGTCATGAGCATTTAGAGTCCCAAATTTGGCAATTGCAGTTGAAAACCTCAGACACCATCAAGAAATGATTTCTAAAATATAACTAATCTAGGGCATGACCAGACCAAGTGTGTCAGACCTCCCGGGGACTGAGAACATTCAATCGAAGAACACACTGGTGTCTGGTTAAATTTAGGTCAATAAAGTTTGCTGAAGTGGACTCTCCAAACTCTCCTCCACAGCAGTAGCTCCCCATGTTTGGTCTGATGCAGTGGATATACTTCCCACTACCCAAGGTGGAGCATCACTGACAACATTAGGAACAGAATAATTTGATTTGTTAAAAGTCACAGAAAAAGTATACAGGGATTTTTTTGTATTAGTATAACACCAGCAGACACAGTGATACAAAACAGCTGATATACATGTATATAGATGTAGATTACGTTGGAGAAATTGGAATGAGATTGAAACAAGTTCATGATGTGAATAAAGGGGGAAAGGGAAAGATGTGTAAGTATTAAGCTGCTTGACTTAAACTACTTTCTTTATTATATGCTTACGGACACCAACACCAGTGCAAATTCCTCGCAAATAAAAACCCACTTTGCAATAAACACATTTTTGATTCTATATTCATGTATATGTATATGTGTATGTACATATGTATGTATATGTATATTCATGTATGCATGCATACACACACAGTGATAACAGTGAGGAGCCCAGCTCCTCCGAAAGAGACCTGAGCTTGATACACAATATCAAGTTTGGGGGATTTGTCTCAGACAACTGATAAATTGCCATTAACCAATTAACTAATCACCGAGCCAGGTTTCACTTTTATATCAGCCACAAAAACCTAATTTCAGAATAGAATGACAAATAGAAAGGGGGAAAGCAAATTAGTTATAAACAGGCCCAAAATGTTCTCTATTTTGTAGTTTCTCCTTGTAACACTTGATATTAGAGGTGGTGAAGCCCAATAAAGCTTCTCTCCTGCTCAAGTCTGACAGGTAAGAATGAGGCACATCACTGCACTCATTATATTATATTATATCATACTTGAACCATCTACAGTAATAGTCAACAACAAAAAACAAATAGCAATAAGATTAGTAGTGAACAGAGGCCCTTGGAACTTAGAGCAAGAGTCAAAGCTGCTTCCTCCAGGACGGAGATATAGACCACATATAGGCAACAGGTTCAAAAGCTCATTTTTAGTTAGAACGATGAAATCACTTAAAGGTGGGCTGAATCATTCTTTATAAAGATTGTTTGAACTCGACAGCCAAATAATGCACCTCTCCCTTCAGTGCTCCTTTAGAGGCCACACCTCCCAAATTCATGGAGGCAAAGTGAACATACAGAGAGGACAAGGCAGCAGCTGCAGATAGCGATCCTCACACCTCTCCTTCTACTGAAGTCAAAGCACTTATTGCCAGGTGTACAGTTAAAACAAGATTCCCTGTACAATGAAATTCTTCCAACAAGAAGGTGAACGTCCATGTGCAAGTAATTTATCGTTACCTGACACACGAATCACAAGCATCACAACCACTATGTTACCAGAACATAGCACCACCAATGTTGCTCATCTATCGAGCAGAGACAGTCTCCACAGCTTCATGCCCTGACGTCTCTCCACCGCTGGAAAGACACACCAATCTTAACACCATATATTTTTATCATGTCCTGTGCAGAAGCATGAATGCCACCTGTTACTGGTTGGCTAGAAAGTGTTGTCCGAGCCAGTTTGTTGGTTTCCCATTTACAGAGCCAGAACTGTGTACAGCAGATTTGTTTCAGTGTCCACACAGCTAGCCGACCGTGAGCAGGTATTTCATGCACTGGACAAAAACTGTGTTGATCACAATGGCTGACCACAACTTTCATTAGCTCTCCATCAATCAATTTGCACCCAATGTAGCTACCAAACACACAGTCCCTGTCTTATTTTCTTATTCTTTTTTATCTTATTCTTAGTTGCCTGTTTTACCTGTTGTAATTTGTTTTTACTTGCTTAACTTAATTTTTTTATTCTTTAAATTTTTAATCTGTGATATTTCCTTGTACTGATGGATGAGCCTGCTGAGTTGTGTCTGTTTCTGCCGCACTGCCAGTCAAATGTCCCATGTGATACAAGCAGAGAATGAACTGAATCTGATTTTTTTTTAATGTTTTGAGGAAGTGAGAACTAAAACATGAGATAAGACAGAACTTTATTAATCCCAAAGGAAATTCTTTTGCCAGATTGTTTCAGAAATTACAGTACCAAAACAGAAAAATAGATAACAGTAATATAACAGCTGAACATCTTTTAAAAAATTTATAAATAAATAAACAAATAAATAAAGTGTCAATCTAGTGCAATTAAGTTGTATAACAAAACATGGAAATACTGCAATATTACAATTACCTTAAAATTTTATTTTAAGTACAGTATGTGTGCAAATTAACATAGCTACATTCCTACATGAAAAGTCCTCCTATATCAAGTTCTTGGCTCAGAAGATTCATGTGCATCTGTTTGGACACAAAGAAAATTCACTCTAAAACATTAGTGGATTAGATCTTTTGCTACTTCTGCTTCATCCTTACATTTTGAAATAGAGCCACATAAAATTTGCCGCTGCCTGTTTCTGTATTTTATCATGACATATCGCACCTAAAGTGGTGTTACCCAAATATATGATTAAGTCTTCTCAGGTGATTCATGAGGTGATTTACTGGGTCAAATATGAGAGCTCCTGGAATTTAACAGCGTGTGGTCAGATCATCCAACGCTGTCACCTTGTGGCAGAAAGAAAAAACTGCACTAAATGTGCATGTGGGAACATATAAAAGGAATCATTACAGACATCCCCTGTGTGTGTGTGTGTGTGTGTGTGTGTGTGTGTGTGTGTGTGTGTGTGTGTGGATCTGTAATGATAACACCTTGTGGACGAGCACCAGCCCGACTGATTTAACCTTCCTCACAGGGTCAGACTGGGTGACGGAGGCTGTGTTTTTAAGTCGCTCATATTGATGAAACAGGCTGTGATATTTATACACAGCCTTCATCAGCGTGCGTTTGTGACTGTGTTTCATTCATGTCTCTGTACGTCGAGCTAAGCCGCAGCAGCAGCAGCAGCAGCTCAAACCTCAGCGCTCCTTATAGCAGCATACTTCGGCGGGGGTTTGTATGTGTGTCACAGAGCCACCCTGTCCTCTCTTTCACCCCGAAAAAACAGAAATACTCCCTCTTCATCCTGCTCTTCCTCTCTCTCTCTACCCCCCCTCCCCATCTTCCTCCGCCTCCACATGGCTTTGATCCGCCCCTGCAGCCACACTGGAAAGATGACAGAGTGAGGAAAGAGAGAGTGGAAAGGGGGGGGGGAGAGGAGAGAAAGAGATGACAGCTCCTCAACAAGTGTGGAGCACTGGGAAAGAGAGAGGGAGGAAAAAGAGGAGAGTGCTATTCTGATGATGAGCTTCTCGCCATGGGAGGAGGAGGAGGAGACATATGCAGCATGAAGAGGAGCTGGGTTAAGCGTGCAGACACTCACTGCTCTCTGTTCACACACACACACACACTCTGGGTATACCGCCTCTGTTTACCCTCAATCTAGATCGTCGACAGTCTCCGTTGCCATCTGCCCTGGTTGACACAGATGCTGACTTGTAACACATCCAGTGATAATTAGTCATAAAAAAGAGTAGATGCTCAGAGGATGTCGGCAGCTGCAGCCCTGACAGACACTTACACACACACCCATAGACCATAGACTGATGTGCACAGCTTAAAGGTTTGCAAAGTATTTTAGTTACTGTCACAAACACTACTAATGTATTTTCTGCAAATCAAAGCTTGGTATATATCTTATTCCTCTGTGTCAAAGAGCTGCATTAAGAATACCTCAGTGAGCTACACTGTCACACTGGGTGACATGTTCCTTCATTACTGTGAAGACACACTGGAGTTAAGTTGGGTCCATATCATCAGATACACTGTACAAAGACACATCAGCCATTTAAAAGTATTGAATGAAGGAATGCGTATAATCGTGATTTCCAGTTCATGTGAGGATAATTTTCTTTGCAATAGCAAAGTGAGTGATGAGTGATGATCTGCTGCTTTTCTTGTTTCAGTTGATTGATGATATACCTCTTATAACACACAGTGAGGGGGGAGGGGGTGGCAGGGGGGTTGTGGTGGGGCAGGCCATGGTTTTTATAGGGTTGAAAATTTGAGCCAAGGATTCTTGTTTTTGTCTTAATATTCGGTAAAGATGGAGTCTGGTGATTTAAAGTAGGTGAGGGTGGATTGAATTGGAATCATTCAAACCAGATAATATATTTTAGTGAGAATTTTTATTTTAACAACAGCTATTCTGCCCCTAACAAGTGTGGTAATAACTTCATCCAGCATTTGTTTTGAGCACTGGGGTAAAGTTAACATTAAATAGGTCTAACAGCCTGGTGAGAATATAAATCCCTAGATATGTACTGTTGATAGGTGATGTGAGTAGTGCATTGTGGGAGAGGTGGTGTTCGGACTGCTGCATCCCACCTGCTGATCCTGAGTGACAAGATGGTGGATTTTGGAGAATGATTCAATTAGTCTGATGTTTCTTGTAATGATAAAAGAGGGTTTTGTAGTTACAGCAATATGTCATCAGCGTAGAGACTGATCTTATGTGTGCTGGGTGTTTAAAGTTTGCTGGTTTGATGTTAGTCCAGAAATGTCCTTGTCTTCAGTTGTCAGTGCTATGAAAGCATGGTGTGAGGACGGTCCAAAAGTGTTCCCCCAGCGGGGTGCTTTTTTGTTTGCCACGAGATTAAGAGCCCAGAGGAGCTCATCTGGTATCAGTGAATCAAGTGTTTAAGTGTTTCTATTTGTTTCTTGGTACAATGAGGAGAGTTAGTACTAATAGGAAATAAAGGGATGTATTCTAAATGGTCTGCATCAATGGCCACCTACTTGGCCATAATGAGCAAATCCACTTATCATGGCAGTTCCTCTGAAATAAATAAATTTCTCCTCAATATTTACCACATTGTTGATTTTGGTTTTATTCAAGTACAGAATAACACAAGCTTTATTCTTGTAACTTGCAGGTTGTGTGTGCTACAGCTCACTCATGTCCCCTGTTCATAGCTCCAGGTCTTCAACACCCCCCATGGAGAGAAATCCCTGTAGGTAAAAGTTCTTGTGTTCCAAATTCAAATGATGCTGAACTCTACACTGTGTTATTGGTCCCAAAATATGAGCACATGTCTCATCCCAGTGACAATAAGATGAATAGGTCCTAACTTATAGAACTATAGCATCCTTGCTTCCGTTCTTATTTCTGTTCTTATTTGTTTGACTTTAACATGTGCAAATGAATAAAACTCATATACAAACACTTTTATTCTGAAATGAGAGATCCACCACCTGATGCTACATTCACTAACTCACAAAAAAACCTCATTATGCTAAGTGGTAGCCATAGGCAAGCCTAATGCAGTTGAAGCTCATTACTATACATTAGAGCACGGAAAAGTAAAAACAATTTTAAGGGGTAATTATTTTGAAGGGTAAATGTATAGGTATCCACGCAGAGGCTGAGCAGACGTTGTGGCTATTTGATTTACTATGATAATGTCAACTTTAGAAAACAGAAATGCTGTTAGATTTTTTTTATATGTGTGTGTTTGTTCTGTAATGCGTTTATCTGGATTTATTCATAGTGCACTTAAAGTTAAAATTCTAAATATTTGAGAGAGGAAAAATATTTCAAAAGGAGATATCGATGCAATTTATTTGCCCCACAGGTGAATAGAGGATGAGGCAACATGCTGGAAGCCATTAGCAAACAGTTGGAAACAGATCCAGTGCAGCGTCTGATAGGCCTCGGCCAGCATGGGAAGCATGTTCTTCCACACGGTCAACATGAGAAAAGACTATGGAAATTACAATAATCATATTCAACCCGTGCATTTCTTTTAGGGGAGGGTAATATCGGATAACAGCACTGACATTGCCCCAAGCCAAAATGCTGCAGATGTGACTTGAATATAACTTAGATGCATAATTGCAAATCACATGTATCTTCAATGATACCCAACTACAATCCTGACATAAATCAGAAGTAACTTGAGAACACTGAGGTTCCCATAAGAGAGCTCACATCATACATCTTATTATCATGCATCTCGTTCCAGGACTGTCGCCACCTAATTTAACTAGATTACATTTACCTAATTAAAATCATCCCTGTTATACACATTTAAATTGGATTTCTCTTGACCTCACAAAATATTAATTGCCACATATCACTTCCTCTCATAATATTTATGTCTTTCAAAATTGACAATCAGACAAATGGACACATTACCTGCTGCCTGTCCGTTTTTAAAATGATCTAAAATTTGGTAAAACGTCCTCATATCACAGTAATTTAGTATTACAACTCCAAACAGTTGGGAGACTTGTAAGAGACAAATTTTCAGAAATGTTTAAAGTAGAAGCAGTGATGGCTAAAACATCTGACTTGTATTTCGGATGACATCATCAGGGTTATTTCTTCACAATTGGTAGTGCTCCTCCAGGGATGTAGCCTACAACGATTTCCGGGTTACAGGGTGTTTGGGCGGGGAATGAAAACATCAAGTTACATTACAGGAAGTGTAGTCTATGTTTGAGACTGCATTCGTATTTTGTCCTTTTGCATCACTCCTTAGAATTTGTCTGATGAGGTTACAATACATCTGCAGACTTTTGACATTAAAATTGTACATCTCCAGCAACAGTCTGCTAAAATACATGTGTTGCACTGAAAATGCATGTAAAAATTGGCTACACATCAACACATACGGGAAACAAGTTGAAGCTCAATACAGATGAATAGCAGTGTAAAGGTTGTGATGAGTTCTTGTGTTGGTGTGATTTCAGTTCATTCGAGGAGTCACGTCTGGCCTTGAGTTTGAAAAAACTCCCGCACCCCTCCTCCTCCTCACTCTTCTTCACTCCCTGCCAACTGGCATAAAAGGTGCCAGATTAACACACTGACACACATACATTTGAAATGTTGGTGCGTACGAAGTATCTGCTTGTGTGTGTGTGTGTGTGTGTGTGTGTGTGTGTGTGTGTCAGGATAATTGCCTGGATTTATGGGTGACAGGAACAGTTTACTGTGTCATTTGGATTTTCAGGGACAAGGGTTCACTTACCGGTGAATGTGACAGACAAAGAGTGCAGAAACACACACACACATGCGAAAACACACGCACGCACACATACACAAGCTGACTTGGACGCGTAGGAGTTTTGCGGCTTAGTGTTTGCATGTCGCAGTGAAATCTTGTGTATTGAATGTGTGGGATGGAGGAGCGCTACATGTAAGGAGACAGATGCTGGAGCTCGCAGTGACACACACAAACAAGCACACAGTCACACACACACACACACACACACACACACACACATATATGCATGATGCCCAAAATCTGACAAACACTGCAATGAAGCTGATGTGCTCAGCGCTGCTGACTGTCCCATAGATGAACTCCTGCTACTGAGATTCACACTAACCAAGGGGAGTCTGATCAAATACTCCAACTCCCCTCTGTTACCCCCCCTGACTAAACACACACACACATGCACAGACACAAAAACAGAGTATGGGATGATGGTGGAATACTAATGTCAAGCCTATTTACATTTCAAGCTGTACGACTGTCAGAACGTCTCTGTTCGGGGAGAGAGTGGGGAATTGTCAAGAACACACAGTTCTTGCCTCGCTCTTAGTTTTATTCCAACCTTTAAACCCACAACATAATGTTGGGATACTCTGGCATCAAGGCTGATAATGAAACTTCAGTCAAACGGGGGGAGCCACCGTTTCATCTTCCATTTTGTTTACAAATCCCGTGTTTACACCGGTTTTCCTCTGAGGAACCGGAACACGTTTAGATGTGATATCTCTCTCTTTTCATTCTATTCATTTTGTTTCTGCATCTCATCAGACTGACCCGCCAAATGTAGTCAGGAGCCGCTGTGTGAATGGTGCAGCTTTTCAAAGTCTAGACATATTCACATATTCTCATTAGCCATCCTTTGCTCTGGAAGAAAGGAGGTATTACTGAAGACGGCAAAAGAAAGCAAATGTTAGTGAATAGAAGGTGGCATGGTAGGAATCAGCCTCAGTTCACATGTAACATCGAGACAACAGCGCCATGTCCAGCATTTAAAGTCTGATCCAGTCAGCCTGTGAGATAAATAGATTATGTATTGAATGCTGCTTCATCCACTGCTTTTGTTCTTTTTCACTAGTAGAGGAATGACGGCAATTTCTGACATAATGTGAAGAGAGAATGGTTTGGAAAGTGGCAGACATGCGCACAGTGTGTCTTACCAGATCTAACCATGAGGCACAGTACTACCAAAATGCCCTCAAAATGCTTCTGTTATCGTTTCAAGGAGTAACTCGAAGCACACACACACACACACACACACACACACACACACACACACACACACACACACACACACACACACACACACACCTCATGAATGTGCAGCAACATTCTGGTCAAAGTGCATGGATGGATGGATGGATGGTATTACTGCTTTAAATACTGCAATATAAAAATACTCCATTACAAGTCAATATTTTACGTGTGTTATATCATTCTCTGTTGTCATCATTATTATTATTATTATTATTATTATTATTATTATTATTATTATTATTATTAATATTATTACAGGTGCATTTACATATAAATAGTATTTTCAATGTTAGGGTTATCTGCCTTGTGAGCTGTTGGGTAGTTTAATCTGTAATTATTTATCATATTTATCAGTTGATATATTTTGGAAATACTTCTAAAATCTCAATCTGCAAATATACTGTATTATATATATGAAATATCATAAAATGAAAATATTGTAGTGGAGCACAAGTGTCCCAAAAAGCAAATGAAGTTAGATTTTTTTTATCTGGCTTTTTTCGTGAGCACTTCATGACAGAGAAGCAGAGGAGGAAAGTGAGCAAATACATTTACTTAAGCATTATGTTTAATCACAGTTATATGCTTTCAGTCAGCTTTGTACTTTTACCAAAGTAAAATACTAAATGCAGGACCTAGTTTTAACAGTATTTTTACACTATTGCATGAATAGTTTTCTGTAAGATCTGAGGATCTTCAACCATTTGGAATTTGTTGTGCTCAAGCAGTGAAAATTACATTTACACAAAATCTGTGTTACTCTGATTACATGTTTTCATGTGAAGCTAAAGACGATTGGATATTTTTTGCAATACTGGTGTAACAAATAACATTAATGTTGTAACTAACGATTAAGTATCATTAAAAAACTAGTGAAAAATATCCATCACAATTTCCTGTAACCCAAGGTGATGTCTACAAATGGCTTGTTTTGTTCAAAAATCAAAGATTGAGTCATTCATTAACTGTCATAATGTCAAACTGAAGCAGCAAACCTTCAAACTGAAATGATTAATTAATAATAATTACAAATTCATTTTGTCAGTCAACTCAATCAGTCAGTGAATTGTTCCACTAATTGGTTCAGTTCTGCTGTGGGTTGAAATGATTGCTGGAGTTTTTTCTTCCACCTGCACTTTTCTAGCAACGACAAGTCAAAAGTTCTGCTGTGAAAAAGGTCTGTGAATGTGCTTCATTTGGGAACAATAAAGAAACATGGGTGTTTTCACGTAAGCAGGATGATTAAGATTCAGGAGAGCAAGATTTACTCAGAAAGCAAAAAGACAAGCAAAGAACGAGATGGACAAAGTTTTGACAGGGAGGAAAACAAAGGAAGCTCATCAAGCAAAGATGTCAGACTGCTGTGGATTAACCACAGACTCCAGTTTC
Source organism: Centropyge bicolor (assembly GCA_037975185.1). Classification (NCBI taxonomy): domain Eukaryota; kingdom Metazoa; phylum Chordata; class Actinopteri; family Pomacanthidae; genus Centropyge; species Centropyge bicolor. The sequence goes on along the minus strand of JBBMOC010000063.1, from coordinate 845,690 downwards.
ACTGGAACTACTGTCGACCAAACAAACAGTCCCATGAGAACAGCTGTGGCAGGCTTGTGAATCATCCTGTCAATATGCTTTTGAACTGATCATTTAAATCCTGATGGTTGAGGACTGATCTGTGGTCAGCAGACTATAGGCCAGGCTTCTGGTTTGTTTGTGTGTATGTAGCACTGTCTCTACACATGCACGTGCTTTACATAAATCACAGAGTTAACAATTAAGTTAAGCAGCACAGCCCCCATCTATCGCTTTCACACCCCCTGTATTTCTTGCTCCACTTATCCACAGCATTGCCTGAAGCTACTCATCTGAGAACAGAGCAGAGAAAATGAGGGAATCAACTCCAAAGTGGAGGAGGATGATGTGTAAGAACAATCATTGTGCCAGGAGGCACGATAAGCCTTTGAATAGGAGGTTCATTTATGGAAGTTCTTAACCCTGTTGCTTTTTCTGTTTCTCTCTCAGAGCATCAGCGGGTTGTTTGCAGACTGTCAAACAATGAGTTCACCGACTGAGGGTGTCACAGCCAGGTCAAGAGACGTTTTAATCAAACGTTCACACACACACAGACCGAGGTACTGAGTCAAACATTTGGCCAGCAGGCATCCACCACTAGTGGCTGACTAGAATTAGCAATGTGCTCTCTGCTGGCATGCAGTAAGTCAGTTATACTGTGGGCCAAATGCAGTCCTGCACTGCCCTCTGCAGGACGAACAGGAGAACTCTTCAAGAAAAGTGGCTGGGATAGGTTGGTCCTACTCTCATCAGTGTCATCTGTTAGTGCTGATACTTCATAACTGTCTACTAACAGTAATCACTCCTAAATATAAATGTTCATGGGAGCAGTAAAATTTCACATTAACTTCATACACGTTTATTATATATAAAGATATGATAAAGAACCAGACCAAGGCCAGATTAACCTACTAGAGTGACCCCCAGGCAAACTGGTACTTTTTTCTCCACTACATTTATCTGACAGCCGTACTTACCTGTTACCTCACAAATCAATATTTTTTCAAAAAAATGTAATATATAAAATAAAATGCTTTGTTAAAGATCAGTGTCTCCCAACCTTTTTGATTTGTGACTCTTATAATGTCTATTTGGGACTCCTCGTCATGTTGCAAATGTCTATGAGTGGTAGTTTCAGAAAAAAGACGTTTTCCCATTTCCCCTTTTCCCATAGCATCATATAAATAATTGTTGAAGGAGCAAAGACATCAAATCCTCTAATACTGTATTTTCATCCACTTTACTTTGGTTAAGTAAAGGATCTGAGTTACTCATGTAATTCAACCTGTGACCAGTGCTCACCTGTTATAAACATGGCTATAAGCAATGAAACTTGAGTTTCCAGCTGATCATTGCTCACTAAGCAACATTGTGATAGTGGAAAACATGGCATCAGAACTACTTGAAATTGTCATTGTTATATCGTTATTCTAAGTAAAGAGGAGCTTTCTCAGCATTAAATCATGGACAGATTAAAGGTTTCTGAGGGGCAGTGAACAGAACGCTAAAACACTTTGCAGAAACCTCATCACTTGTACGATCAGCAGGAGCATGAGCACGCAAGACAGAAAGTGACCAAACCATCAGAACATCTGTACATCAAGTTCATTCAATGGTGTTTCTTCTTTTTTCTTGTTATTTTCTGCAATGCAGATTAATACTGAAGACAGCATAAAATGAAAATACACAAGTGCTCAAAAGTGTACTGTTAGTACAGTAGAGAACAGTACTTGAGTGAAAGTACTTATCGTATATACCACTGTCCACCACCAGCATTATAAATGTGGGAGTATATTTTGGAGACCTCTGTCTCTCTTGAAAAATGACTGTAGGTTACTTGGGTAACTGGGTTAAATGAGCTTGTATTTGCAGACATTTGTCCTTGCTGCATTGCAGTTCACTATATGAGCCTCAAGGTGGCAGTGCTACACAGGTAAGGAGCTGGTGTGGCGCTCTGCCAGTTGGTCTTGTATGGCTGCAACTCAACATTTTATGTTAATCAATGTAAATCAAAATTCTGGGGGATGTGAGTGAATAACATCAGCGATTATCTTTGAATTCGATGCATCGACTCTGTGTATCCATAATCTGAGTATTTAGCTACAGGTTATTACTGTTCCCTGCTGGCCAGACAGTGATGGAGCACAAAGCGTGCATTAGTCATCCACCCCTGAGGTGTATATAAACATGTCTACGAGCTTCAAGCACTTTTTTCTTGTTGCAGGCTGAAGGATGCAGAGCTCGGACTGAAGAACGATCCAGAGGCAACTGTGAAGCCATGAAGAGAAAAGCAAGAGTCACTTCCCTGGTTGCCATGACAACATACCTGCTCCTCACTACAGCATCATCTCTGAACACAGAGACATAAGTCTGTCTGATGAGGAAGAAGCAAGCGAGAGAGAGAGACCAACAGACACACAGAGACAGGCAGAGACAAGACATGCATTTGAACAGCTTCTCATCGCATTACACACAATTCCCCAAATACTGAGCAATATCGTATTCTGATCAGGATTCAGCCGCCTGTTCCTCCAAATTCAACTTTACATCATTTCTAACAGTTCAACACTGACACAAAGACACACAAACACAACATGATGAGAATAACTCACATTCCAAACAAGCCCTCAGCACAGCCTACAATTTGACAGAACGTACTCGAACTCACCACACGAGTGGGTGGACCTGAAATTCAATGAGCCTAAAAAACAAAGGTTACTTCCACCCAGAGCCTCCAAAACTCAACAGGAATTTTTAACAGAAGATTGTTGCAGTACAACTATATTTTTGTAACATTTTTTATTGCATACTCCATAAATAACTGATTATTGAACTGTAAATACTCAACTTGTTTCCTTTTCAAATCTACTACTTCAAGTGATGATATGTGATGCACGGTCAGTGTGTATGTCTGTGTGTGTAGGTTTAATAGAGTTTAACACGTTAATGTACTGAACAGACATGAATCACACTAAAAGGATTTAAATAATGATTGTTTATTTTTATTTGATACAGACAGTTTTCAGTATTATATTATATGTAATTTGATAGAAGGTGAATTTACTTTAGAGCATGTTGAAAGTGATTTATTTTTTTTAAATTTCCTCACAGGGCTTTAAACAAGCAATAAATGAAAACATAAATTACAAAGTAAGAAGCAACAAATGTAAGAGGGATCAATGTGTCCCAATAGTTCAAGACACATTGTTCTGTACTGTATACATGTTGAACTAATGTTTTGTTTGAACCATTGAACACTGGAGAAAACTGATATCCCATCAGATGATACCTAAATATCAATTTTTAACAAAAAGGGACAGCAGTGTCAGTCAAACAGTAAATTTCCCCACTGTGGGATGAATTAAGGTATATCTTATCTTATCTTATCTTATCTTACTTTTAAAATGAAACATCTTTGAAGTGATGTAATTGGAGATAGAAAAATTTTGGTAGGCAAAATGTTTGCATCATGTTGCCTGCAAGTAAAAGATGAACTTGAAATTGGTTTAAAGCCAACACAGCATCACAGACATTTTTAATCAAGCTTTCCGAAGGACACAAGGCTAACACGAGCAGTCCTGCAGGTCTCTAACACTCATTAGACACCTGACAACTTGTAAACATAAAGTTTGGGAGTCTAATGGTGGAGCCCAAACAAAGGCCATGTTGTCTAAATTTAAAGTGTTAACCTCTGTATGGTGGCTATTTTAGAACAACTCAGACTCACTACTGTCAAGCTTAGCTTAAATCAGTTCTCCACATATACCTTTTAACTATCAAACACTGTGGACTTTGAGTTTGCAGCCTGCTCTTTTGCACTATAGCAAAGATGACTTCTGCATTTGCACAATTTGCATTCGATTAGCCTCTTGCTACCTTGGTCAAGGGACTTAGCACAGACTATTTAACAAATAAGCTAAGACAGGGTGGTCTTCACAAGACAATGAGAAATAGTGCATTTTAATGTATTTGCCTGTCATGTCTGCAGCTCATTGACTCGATTCTGCAGCATGGTGACCACTCTCTGTTTTAGAAATGGAAAATTGACACAATAGAAAATTGTCTGCATGTGTTCAATAGGTGGATGTTGGAGTTTTCCACCAGAGGCTTGATGTCATATACATAGATCTCTTTATACTTTATCTTTCAAGCAGTGACAATGAGGACTGTATTTTTTTCTGTATGAGATTTTTTTTTTTTTTTTTTACAAGAAATGAAAAAAAAAGCCTTGTGTAAGTTGTGTATGTGTGACTATTAAAATCATCTCAATCATGATTTGAGCAGTCATTACACTTACGGCTCTAACTACTGTATGTTTCTATGTTCAGATTTTAGGGGAAAGCTGCCACAGAAAGAACAGTTTAATACAGAATGCATTATGTGAATGATTAAGTTTGTAGTCGTTGATTTTAAATCCCATTTTGGTCCTGATGGCAGGTTATAGGAATACCTTCACACACAGGAAAATGAACACATCCATTCTGTTGTCACAGCAAATCCAGGTGGTGACCACAGTAAGAATGAGGGTACTGTACATTACCATACTGTATGCTAATCCTAAAGTCATCATACAAACTCCTTTTCACCCTTTCATTCCAATACAGAGCAATGTCAAAGCAGCATTAAACCCAGGTCAAGAGCAGGATCATGAAGTCATGCTTACCCATTCAGACCAGCTGAAAATACAAGGTTATCCTGGGCCACTGTAGAGCTCTGCTGTGGTGTGAGGGTATGGGAGTAGCATTTTTTGTTTTAAATTGGGCACTGTGAAATTTAATTATCGATTTTCATTACAGACTAAAGATTAAAAAGACAGACCGAACTGTACGAAATCCATCAGTGAAATAAACTGTTTCACGTGTCATGCTATAGGCTTTGCAGCTGAAATGCTATGGGTGCAACTGCTTGCTACCTGCATGTCCTGCTGCAGCAGTCTGCCAGGTGAAACAGAAGAAGGCTGCTCTCAGTGTCAGCAACAGCCAATCTGGTTACTGAAATACATCATATTCCATCATTACATATAAGTGATGTTGGATCACGTTTTAACCTATAATTGCAATATAGCTTTATGGTCTTTTGGGAGCCACTCTGAATTCAATGTTTGCATCCAACCTGAGGGCCTCTTTTTGTTTTCTTAACAGTGCTAACTCAACCGAGCTTGCTAACAAAGGCGGGGAACTATATGCTAAAAGCGTTCTAACGAGCAGCTAGTGTGTCCAATAGAAAGGAAATTCGTCGTTCAAATCCGCCAATGAGAGCGGCATAGCGCCGCGCTGCTCCTCTCAGGGCCCCTAGGGGGCGGTGCTTGTGGCCGAGGACCCACCCCTCAAGGCCGCAGGGTTTGGTTGCACACAGGCTGCAGTTTCAGTTTGTTTTATTCACCATTTTGAGTAGCTGAAGGTAAAAAAAAAATAAGAATATTTGCGTGTGGAGGACAAGTCGCTGCCGTACTTTGGTTTTCAGGCGCTAGCTCGGACGGTGGAGTTGTGCGTCAACCTCGCTCCCCTCGGTGTTTTGCAGAGCGGGAATCTATATTTCTTTTTTTTCCCGTGCTTTTTTCTTCTCCCCCCTTTCTTACATCCTTTAACCTCTACAGTATTCCTGCAAAATGTCAAGACCAGTGAGGTAGGTGTGCTAAATCTGTCTCTGCTCGGTAATAACGACACGGCGCTGCCAGGCGTCGCAGATAACATGCACGCCTCGTCCACGCTGTGTTTTATGAGCTGCGAAATGTGTTTATTTCATGAAAAAATAATGGGAGTGTGTGCGTGTGTGTCTTTCCCCCCTCGCGTGTGTGCACCCTCTCCTCCTAACATGGATCCCGGCGGTGTGGACTGTTCGCCATGTCTTGTGGAGATATGCGCAGCCCGCCGCCGCCGCGTCGTGTCTATCATGCTTTTAAACGCACCCATGATGTGCATTGTTGGCCGCTAATGGAGGCCGGGCGGAAAATTAGGCGGTATGATTTTAACCAACCGCGGTTTACGGCTCGCTTGAGCCAGGCCTGATAATATTTTTCCCTCTCTGACTGAGAATGAGAATATGGCTTCCCATTCATCCAGGGGAGGCTCTGAAACGCTAATACCCCACCTCCCCCTCCACCAAACCTGAAAAAAGCGAGCAGGAGGTGGTGTTCGGCCTCGGGATTTGATCCTGTTACCGCGCACACTGCACATGTCTGCGCCCCCTCTCTGTCCTGATTCAGTGCATGCTCACATTTTTCACTACATTAGAAAAATCGCTCAACAAAAATGTCGTTGGGGGGGAAAAGCTGTGGAGAGCGGATCTACATGATGAGCGCTGGCAGTAAATTAGCCCTGCTGGCTGATGTCAGAGGAAGGCGGAGAGCTACAGAAAGTCACCACACCCCCACAATGCAAGATCCCCTGTGTGATTGTGAGGCATGAGGTGTCTGCAGGCCCCTTTGAACACGAATTAAAACGTCTGTTAACTCCATTAGAAGTCTTTCAGTGCCGTGAAACCTAATAGAAAGTTCATCTCGTGCTTTCCTGGGATCTCAATGCCGCAGTTGTAGCATGTGAATAGATGTTTTACTCAGAGCTGTTTGTTCTTTGGCTGAGAGAAAATTGAGTTTATGTTATTGGTCTTTAGTGTGGAAAGTATGGAGGGTGAACAATATATATTAATTACAAAAAGAAAAGTCAACAGTGTTGCAGTGTTTTTTATGTTTGTTTGTTTGTTTTTTACAAACTCTTGAATTGATATCTCAAAATAATGCCACCACTGAACATTTAACCAATGTTTATACACAATAGAAATAATAATTACTTTTATTATTATCGCAATGCAGGCCTATCCATGACAGTATATGTATATAGGTCAGAGGCACAGGAGATGTAGTGTGATGATGTTTTAAAAGCTTGGCTGCATGTGGCTGCAGCGTGCATAATCTTAAAACACCTATTCTTCCCAAAACATAAAGCTTCTGGTCACACATCAGTCTGAGAAGTCATGCTTTTTGCATTTTCATGCTTAGTCACAATATTGCAGAGGATACATACTATATCTGCAGCTTCCAATTTAAAAAAGATAGTTTCCCAACATGCAAAGCCATGAAAGACAATGATCTATTTTCTCTACTTTGATTAAAGCACAACTGAACTTTCTGATGCTGTGCAGTAAACACACAACTTATGTCTAATGTTTATTTTATTTTACCACTTATTGAGTAAGTTTATGGTTATTGGATCAGTGGAAATGTGCACAAGGAAATTAGGGATGACCGGCTCCACAAACATAAAATAAGCTTTTTTAAAAAGACATCATCTGATGCATACACAGCCCAATCGTTCACACTTGTTTACAGTCTGCCACTCTACATACATAGATGAGCTGAAAGCCATTTCAGATATACATCTGTGTTGCATGAAAAGAAAAAACAAGGCACAGTCATTCATCTCATTTAGAGACAACGCTGATGCTAAGGTCCTTAATAAAAAGTTGAACTTGCTCAACGTTTGCCAAAATTGCAGTGCAATTCCATCCTGCAATGTTCCAGTCAAATATATACAAGTGCACATTTTCTGCAGTTACTAGTAGCATAAAATGTCAGAGTACAGAGCATAAAATGTCTGACTTTAAAGAGTTATAAATCCCCCCCCATTGATCTTTTACTAAATACTAACATTTTTAAAATAGTCATTCATATTATCAGATTCAAGTTATTAAGTGACTAGTAACAAGAACGGCATTAATAGCAAACACTGTCGACACCTGTATAGAGATATATTGATAGCAGCAAGTAGTATATGTAAATACACAACAAGATATCAGAAGGCTCTTGTTGGCTGTAGGAGACATAAGCAGGATTGTTCTAAGTGAACAGACTTGAGACAAATAGGCAAATTACTAATAAATACTAATTCACAGAATACACACTGGGCTGCACTGTTGTTCAAATGCTGCTATCTGGGGCTGGTCATATTATCAATTAGTTGATTGAAAAAAATGAATCTGCTATTTTGATAATCAACTAATCATTTCAGTCACCTTTTAAGCAAAAATGTCACATATTTGCTGGTTCCAGCCTCTTAAATGTGAGGATACTCTGCTTCATTGTTGACCCTTAGTAAATGAAGCTTTTAGACTGTTGTCTGCACAACTTGAAGATGCCTTTTGGCTTCTGGGAAATTTTAATGCCTGTTTATTAAAATATTGTGTTTTTTGTTTATTGAGTAAATGATTAATTGTGAAAATATTTAAATTATATTTATATTATATTTATAAAATATCTGCCAGTTTACGTACATTTTTGCATGACCATGAAACTGAGTGCGGCGATTAGATAAGGTAGGATGTCCATCTTCACAATCGATACCCAGGATGCTATCGAGGTGATTGTGTTAGAGGAGGGGGAAAAAATTCAACTCTAAGGTACTTAGAATGTTGAACAATGGTAGTGAACTCATAATCACATGTTGATTCAGTGGTAGAAGAGCAAGGAACTGGTATCTGCTAAGGTGCTTAAAATGTGTCAAATGGAGGTAGGCATTTTATCAAAATATAATAAAATGATGTTAGCATATGGGGAAATTGAGTGACTGGTATTATTAAGAATGCATTGGAGGTGTAGATAGAACCAGTAAAACCCATACCTAACCCATACTTACAGGCACTTAAACCCTAGATCCGTTTTGCGTCTCCACCTCAGACAGTACTCTTAAATGTGGGCAGGGTTGTTACTGGGGTCTCTGGGCTAAATCCCCACACTTTTCTAGGAGCTGGCCAAGACTTTCTTCGTCTTGGGAAGCTGTAGCATTTATTTACTGCCTCAATACGACTTATATTGTACATTTACTGCCAAATTGACAACTTAGTGCTAGCCTTTCCCTCAGCTCTGCATGCATTCCCCGTCACTTCTACTGCTCGCTCTCACTCACTTGCTAGTGATTTAGACCTTTTCATCTCTGTAATAGCTTCCTTCAGTTTGGTCAACGTGATGGGGTCCTAAACTATTGGAGCCCTCCAAAGACCGGGTGGGAAGTGCACCTTTTTGCCATCACACTTTGCTTTGTCAGAAGGGAATTTCAGAAGCATACAATTTAGGGTAAAATGTATGAAATTCTAAGTTTATCGATTCCTCACTTTTTTGTAGGCTTAAGTCTAAGAGGCGACTTAGTCTGGATCCACGGAAGTTTCTTCTGGATCAGAAATTCTGTTCTAGCTCTTAAGAGAGAGTTTAATGTTATTTTAATAGATTCAATATGTATTTTCTCTTCTTCTGAGGAGCCAATGTTTTGCTCAAGCTCATGCTCAAGTTTAGTTGTGCCTCATGATAATTAATTTGACCTAGTTTGACCAGGCATTTTCAGGAATTAAAACAATGTCTTCTCTGAAGGAAAGTGCAGAACTTATCGTTTCTGAGGAAAGTTCTGCTCTTATGCTGCACGTGGCATGAGTCTGCAAACGGCACAAACAAGTCAAAGGGAGTTTCTTACCTTGCTGAGAGGTTGGAGATGTGTGGCATTTCATCTGCAGCACTTATCTGGCAGTTTACTGTGGAATATTTCAAACTGGTCCGTGGACGAATAAGTTACAAAAATGACCCCAACACATTTCCGGAGACTACTTCATAATAAAAGTCAACTAACGTGTGCTTCACCTGTTAAATACTTTTATGTAAAACTGCAGAAATGTTAGCTTTGCATTAGCAGTAACTTAATGCAGCATTTTTCTGGGAATGTCGCCAAAAACACACAGGTTGTGATACTGCAAATATATAATCACAATAATTTCATCAGTTCACCATAGGCTTGATCATCATTGTGCTACCTCATTCACAGACATTTATTTCAATGAAAATCTTTGTGGTTCTTACTTTAACTCCAACTCTCTGGCTCTGAGTGTAGCATAGTCAATGACTGTTCGCACATGCATTGTCATTCTCTTTTTATGTTTTTCAAGAACCATTCATCAGAACTACTTCACTCTCACCAGCGTTCTTCCTTACCCTGCCTTGAGTCATAGACGAGCTGCGACTAATAATTATTTTCATTAGCGATCTATCTGCCAATTATTTTGTTGATTAATCATTTTTTATATAAAGGTAGAAATGTGAGAAAAGAGTGGAAAATGCCCATTGTTATTTCCCACTGCCTATGGTGGCTGTGCAAAGCACTTTTAAGGATTTGGTTTACCATCATGTACGACAAAGAAAACCAAATCCTTCCATTTGAGAAGATGGAGTCAGCAGTCCTTGGGATTTTGGCTTAAAGATTATTTAAACAATTAGTCATCTGTCAAAATAGTTAGTGATTCATTTTCTGCTGATTGATTAATCAGACAAACTTTGCCTTGCTATATTTTTCCTTTCATCTATATCAGTTTCCATTGATTGTTATGAGGCTGCCTGCATTCTACATTAGTCCCCCACATCATGAATTGTATCATCAGATCCAAACATTTGTGACTCACTATAATGGAGCTGGTTAGAAAAATAGTATCTTGCTGTCTGATATACCTGACATGTGAATGATAATGTGTGGAAAGCTTGGCGGGCACATCACTGGTTGGACTTGCACAAAGTCTGAGGCTTTTACTGTGGTGAGTGTCTGTGTATGTGCATGTTGTCGTAATCTAAGTACTTGTAAAAGTTTATGGCGTCGTTACCCTTCCCCCTCCCATCCCACCACACACACGGCTCCAGTGTGGTATTTAACCTCGTTAGGATCTGCAGAAGTGAGTTTTGTGGCAGTGCAGATGATCTGTGCTGCCACCAGTTGTACAGAGAGATCACTGCACCAGATACCTGTGTCAAATGATTGTATTTTTAAGTACTACTTTTTTTTTTACATTGTTTATGCCATCATCATATTATCTTTATTTTATTCTACCCTTTGTTTTCTTTCAAAGGTTTTAAAATATGATTATATTGCATGAAAATAACTTTAAATTATGTGTGTTTTAACCTGCACCAACGCAACTTCCAGAGTTGTGTGTTACCTGAACCATCATTGGCAGCTGTTACCTGAGGCTTCCCTCATACACTTTGCCAAATTAGTCCTGGAAACTGTAGAAGGTAGACCAGTGTCCAGTTCAGTGCCCCTAGCTAGAGGCTGTTTGTGGCTTCTTAAACCATATTAATACACAGCTAACATATTGCTGCTTGTAGAATTGCTGGACATGACATATAATAGCTTTGTTGTCCACCCTCCAGCACCCATTTACATATCTAATATCAGGTGTGGACAGTGATGTAACTTTGGCCTGTATAAATGTAATCTGATGCAGCATGTGTACTTCTTCACAGGAACAGAAAAGTGGTGAACTACTCACAGTTCAACGAGTCTGATGATGCAGGTAAGAGAGACCTAAGATGATATGTTTCACTATTTGTTGTAATAAGGGTGGGTGATATGGATGCAACTTGCATGATACTTTATATAATTATATCCATATACAGAATTGCTAATAAGTTTGAGTGCTTTAGAGTTTTCTACAGTTCAGCATATATCTGACCTAAAATGTGGTCAGATCTTGAGTCAAGTTCTAAAGCTAGAGGACCCAACAAGTAATAACAAAAACATTCTTATTCATTTGTTTAAATTACCAAACATTAACATTTGTTAAATCTGTGAACCTCCAGGATCATCAGTTCATTCAAAGGGGCGATTGTAGTTAGATGTTTCAGTCAATGGGATGACAATCAGATCATTCCACAGAGCTGAGACATAAAGTTTTCAGTGGCACAGGCTGGAAAAGGTTACAAAATCATTTATAAAGAGTTTGGCTTCACCAATCCACTGTAAGGCAGACAGTGTACAAATGGAGGGAAGTCAACACCATCCTTAGTCTCCCCAGGAGTGGTCGCCCTACAAACACCACTCCAGCATCCAGATGTGTAATCCTCCAGGAGGTCGTAAAGAACCCTAGGGTAACATCTGAGGATGTACAGGCCTTTTCTGTCCTGGGTAATGTCATTGAAGAGGACTGGTGTGTATGGAAGGATAGCAAAAAGAAAGCTACTATTCTCAAAGAAGAACGTTGCTGCCTGTCTTAAGTTTGTTTAGGGCCATATGGATGAACCAGAAGGCTAGTGGAAGAGTGTTCTGCAGACGGATAAAACATTTTGGTTTAAATGAGAAGTGTTTGTCAAAAACCAAACACTGTATTTCAGAAGAACGTCATCCCAACCTTGAAGCATAATTTGTACATTTGCTTTGTACCAGCAAATTCTACAGGACCATGTCCAGGTATCCATTCATAAACTGAAGTTCAACAAAGGGTGGGCCATGTGGCAAGAGATTGACCCTTAACACACAAGTCAGTCTACAAAAGAGAGTTAAAGCAGAAAGCATTAACATTTTGGAAGTCAAAGTCCAGACCATAATCCAACAGAAAACGTTTTGTTGAGGCTGTTGCTGCTCAAGGGGGTCAAACCAGCGACAGAAAGCAAAGGTTCACACGCAGCAAAGATAATTATGTTTGACCATTTGCTCAATAAGAGATGCATAATGTTTTTTGTGTTATTTGTTTAACTGGGTCCTCTTCATTTCTACTTTTTAATCACATGCACATGCACAATTACAGAAAATTCTAAAGGGTTCATAAATGTTCAAGCAGCACTGCAATGTTTATTGTAAAGTAACACATTCTTTTGGAAAATCAATCAAGAAATTGTTATTGGATCAAATTAACAGATAGTAATGTCTGCTTTTGACTAATCTGTCAAATTAAATTCTTGATAGATGAAGACATTTTTTTCACTAATGAAGAAGGGACAATTACCAGTATTACCATAATGTCCTGTCTCACTAAATTGGATCAGTGTCCAAAATGGTCTAATACATACCATGATATTTAAGGTATAGTAACCCTGCATTGTTAGATACACTGATACTGATGTTGGCCATTCGAATATATCAATACTGGAACTGATCAGTTATACAAGACTGTTCTACAATTTGAAAGTTTAAAATATGTAAACACAGTTAGAATTTAAACAACTCAATATTCATTTATTTTGACATGTATGGATATCAGGCTATTTTACTCACTTTTTAGTCCAGCAAGTCAGATGCCAGATCTGGGGATGGCAAGTCTTGTCAGCCTCAGTCTATTCGTATAACATAAGTCCTGTTATGTAGGTGAGGCATGACATCTGGAGGCCCCTAGCCAGCCATTCAGTTTCTTTTCATCAGTAATGCAGTACTCACAGAGGACCTCTAAATATCAGCATTGAGAAGCAGATAAAGAAATTCCAGGACTGTGACTAGGAAAGTGATGGTCTGTGTGACCAACAGCTAATAAGAATATGCCCTTGTGTGTGGATACATGTGAGTTACAAAATCTTGTGTTTTCTCTTTAGATGAGGAGTATGGTGACAGTAAGCCTAAGAAGGTGCGCACAGCCCCTCGTGAGCCCAAGCACAAGCGCTCAAAGAACTCGCAGGATGACAGGTGAGCTCTCGGTATAGACTGGCAGGACTGGTTCTGTTAAACAGCTGTCTCTGTAGCATGTTCAGTGCAGTGACTTGTTTGATAAATTTGTTAATTATATGGTTCTTTTCTTCATGTGTGGCACACTTGCTTACGTATCTCTGATGTAAACCAGCCTGTATGTACGATTTAACCTCTTCAACACATAAATGAAGAGAGGAGCAGAATATTTGTCCTTGAGGAGCGCAGCAGCTTCTGTATGAACAGGGTGGAAATGTAACCTTCAAGAGGCAGCACTCAGCACTAAGACACCAGGATATAGTATAGGAATAGTAAAAGTGCATCGAGGCTGGGGGGTTCAGGCCTGGGTAGAAGGCAGCCTTTATGGGGGAGGGAGAAGAGAAAAAGGGTAGTTGATCAAATACATGTTTAGGAGGGGAGACAGCCAGGTGTGATACAGCAGCATGTCAGGCAGAGCAGGGCTGGTGGGTGAGGTGGAAGAGTGTCGAGAGAAAGGCACTAGGCTGGAGGAAACTGTGGGGGAGGGAGGAGAGCTGCATTCGATTCATCGTGGATGTAACTTGTGATATACAGCCTCTCTAAAATCTTCCAGAGTTTTTCTATGGGTCCTGATACGGCCTGCTTTAGCTGTGGTGCACCAAGCTGTGGTGATATGTTTCCACTACTACCTCACAACAGAGAACATACAGTCTCTGGGAGGGTCAAGCTGCGCTGCTGTGGTCCTGCTTGGTAGCAAGACTCACCACGGCCAACAGTCTCTTCACTGGCTCATATGGCCTGATTCCATCGCCATGACTGTGTTGCCTTTTAGCTGTGACGTGGCCACCAGAGTGGACTGCAGCTATTCTAGATGATGCTTGTGATTCCACCACACACATCGCAACACGTTTCAGAAGCATCCCAGCAGTGGCTCTGCACTCTGCTCCACTTAAAATACGCGCCTAGTCTATCTGTCATGGAAGTGGCATCTAGCTACACATAGCAGATCAAGACAAAAAAAGAAATTTAACTATGAAGCCCACTTATCCACAGTAGAAGCACAAAAGTCAAGCAAAAACAAACAATCAGTAAAAATGCGTGGGGACTCTGCCAGTAGGGTATGAATCCACATGGAGGATGGAATAAAACTGTGATGTCATAGAGCCATGCCCAGTAGACTGAAGGTGTCAGCTGCCTCAGCATCTAAACTGTGTGTGCACAAAAATTCTCCATGTTGATGGGATGCTTTTTCTAGTGAAGAAGATACAGGAAATGCAATATGTTTATCACAGAGTTGTCTGAGCTTCATTAGCAGTGCTGTTGTTAAAGTAACAGCCGTTCTAACCGACCAGATAAGAAGCCATCATTCAGGCACACTACTTTACCCTGCTGAAATGATCCTTGGGGACCCTTACTCTTGTTGTTAAGACTTTTCTGTCCTGATCTTTGTTCCAGTGAGGAGTCTGATGACAAGCTCTCTAAATCCAAAAATGATTCAGCAGGTAAGTCAGTCTATTGTCTGATTTTAGATGAGAAGATTGGCTAATGCATTTTCTGAGAGTGAACAGTGGTGAGTTAACTCTATGACGTCCCTCTGTAACGCTGCTGCAGATGACTTTGGCAGCGATGATGAAGACAATGACTTTGGAGAGGAGGAGGACGAAGATGGAGGAAGCGACTATGAAGAAAAAAGAGGGAAAAAGGCAAAGAAAGCCAAGGTGGAGAAGCCCAGCAAGAGGGGGCCGAAGAGAAAACGGGCTGCAGGTGATGATCCAGTTTCTTGTCTTTATCATGTTTCAAACTGTGTGCATAGATTCTGCAGTTTTTTGATTGTGGTAGTATGTCTTATGTAGCATTTAGACTGTATGCTGCCTTCTATGTTCATCTACCTTGATGCACAGTATGTAGGGTATTTTAGTGTCATATGTGCACGTAAACATTTGTAGTAATCCGTTAAGACGATACACAATTAAAAGTTCATACTAGGACTGAACAATTTGAACAAAATATCTTATTGTATTTTTTCTGGCCAGGATTATTATTTAAATTGTTCTCTTATAGATTATGAAATCACTTCCAGATCTATATGTAGTTTTGATGTGAATGCCAAATATAATCACAAATTAATATTTATGTACTACTATTAGTCTCTACATACTAGAATCAGACAAAATGATGCTTTCTTGTGGTTTATGTCCAAGTCCAACTTTGGTCAAATCTTGTTTTACGCTTAGTGTCAAGTTTAGATTGAACAATAATATTCCATCAATGAAATTTAAATTAGACCTTAATAAATAAGTCACATCTCATAGTAACATGATTGAACATGAACACTACAAGTTTGAAAATGGAAAAAGAAATCTGAATGTGTGGATATTACCAGACCTCTATAGCCCCTCATTTGCTCGAGGCTCATGGCTAAATTAACTACAAATAGCTTAACACACTGGAATGGTAATGGAGTTGCATTGTGGGCAATGAAGGTGCCAGGTTTTGAGAAGAAAGACAAATGTGTTTAATACATAATATGATATCTCTGGTTCGCTTGTAATCCTTTTGATTTTAAACTGCCCATCAAGAGTCCGACAGTGTTAACGGAGTACAATGCTAAATAGTTGCAGCACTCTCCGAAGCAATGGTATGGTCTGCTCGAAAGTTTAATTTGCTAATGAGATAAAATCAAAATTGCAGCACATAAATTTGCTTTCTTTCAAATTTCATCAATTTCAATTGCATTCGGCCCTACATCACACTTTTTCTATAGGTTGGAACACTTTGCTGACGGGTTTTTCATCGTTTCATTTTTTTTCCTTATAAAAACTTTGTTTGAGCCAGTCAGTGAAGAAAACTATGAAGGGTTTAGTCCAGGGGTGGGCAACATTTTTTCCAGAGGGCCATTCTCACCTGAAGTAAGAAGAGCATGACTTGTTGTTGTTGACTTGTTTTCAGCTATAGGTATTAATCTGGTGGACTCTGAAGTTAAAATGAAAAGACTGCTTCTATAAAACAAAACCACCTCAATACAACTACAAATACAAATCAACTTTAAATGAGCCTACATCTTGCCAGTTGTTTGATATGCACCAGTGCATAGGTCATGAAACTCATGGTGTGCCTGTTTTTGATCACACAAGTAAAAAAAAAAAAAAAAAGTAGTTGGCTGCTACCTTTAATATCCATGGTCTTAACCAGCATGATTGAAAAAATGTAACGTCAGCTGCCCTTTTTTGAGAATTCAGCAGACAAGTCCTAATCACTTCCATGTGCTAAGTTACTGTGCGACGAGACAGACTGACCTTTTTTTTTTTGACAACCTTTGTTGTCAGGGCACAGTGTGCTAGCAGCTTCTACCACACTGTTTTTCCAAAAAAAATCACCATCAGAGAAAGGCTTGCTCTATTTTTTGAGCTTGTATGACAGCAAACTTGTTTACAGATTCATGGATGGTCCACTGCTATGTAAAAATATTCTGCCTGGCACTTAAGTAAGACAATGTCAGGGCATTTTCTTATCTTTATTGCAACATTGCAAAATGTCTTTCGGTGTTGTGTTCCTTGAGCACCACAATACTCTCTTGGCAAATCAAACAAACTAGCTTTGAAACAACATTTGAGTTGAAATATTGAGATGTCCAAAACACGGCATTCAGAGTCAGCTATGCTCTTTCTTGAAGCGTTCATCCTAACTCATGAGTTTGTCATCACCATTGCTAATGTTGCTTGTCCTGAGGTGAGCAAGACCTTTAGTAAAATCTAAATGCAGACAGTGCTCTCTGTTGGAATTGAGTTAAAAAGCTGTACACAGTCAATGAATTCATTCACCTCAAGATTCATAATGCATTTTCTTTTTTTGGAGATCTCTCTTTTCCATTTGAGGATGTTGCAGGCTGGATTGAGAGGATGTGTAGACATATACTGTACTCTAAATTGATTATGATCAAAACAAAAACAAAAAAAGGCAAAGTCTGTTTTTCAGCTGGCTTTGTTCTGTGCAACCAGACAATATATTCTCGCTGTGGCATCCACTGGGTTTCCAGTGGTTCCAATATCTAAAATTCAGCTTGGTGGTTGACAGGCAGCACTGCATGTGCTCCCCCAGATGAGTTCATTCCTCCCACAGGTCCAACTGATGGTGACTGATTGAGTCGTTTACCACCACCATTCTTCAACACTCTGACACTCTGCTTTGATTTATTACTGTGAGTCAGAAGTTTGATTGAGGAGCCTGATTGTTCAATCGCTTATCAACAGATCAGTCTGTTGATGGCATCTCTAACCTTCCTGATCAATGCAGTGACTAGATGAGGGTCGTAACAGTATCTTTACAATACACCTCTGTCCTTTTTCTCTGAAGGTCTCACATGTGTTTTGTAAAGCTGTTGGGTGATGAGCATCACCAAAATAACTGTTTTTATATTTCTGCCTCATTAGCATTCAAATGAATAATTAACATCTACAGGCACAATGTGTGTGCTCTCAGTAATTGCAGCTGACCCGGCAATGTGGGGGTTCAAATGTCCTACACAGCAAAAAGAACTGCTTCATTACACATCATGGTGGTATATGCGTGTTCCATTTAAAGGCATAATCCAGCACTGCTTTGCTTTGTTACCCAGAATACACCCTGGGTTAACAGGATGACTGCTCCCAGTAGGATAATTTTCCCCTATTGCCCAAGGTGGTGGCCTTACATGTTATGCAGCCCTTGAGTTTTGCATTACAAGCCAGGGGTCTGTTTGGAAATTTAAATTTGCATTTGCACACTTCTGATCCTCTGTCCCTCAGTGCTCTGACTGCAGCAGTTATTTATTTTTTGATTGATTGTCTGTCTGTACGTGACATAGGCCTAATTACCCAGTGGGCTATTCACTCAGTGTACTCAGGTGCTCAAATAGTTAAATCTCCAGATTAGCTAATAAAGATGATGTTGCTTAAAAATTGGTCCATGAATTAATAAAACCATTTTTATAATATTTTATTTCATGTTTAAAAATGTAATTTTTTTGGTTTTCATACTTTAAGAGGTGCTGTATCAGGGCAAATATGTAGCAAAAAAAACCTGGTCCTGGATCTTGGACCAGGATCCAGCTCAAAGTAAGCTCTATTTATACTGTAGCCTGAAAGTGTGTTACAACATTAGTAGAGGCAGACAGTAATTCAGTGCTGTCAGCTCTGTTTACAACAGCTGCAGGAAGCCTGTAATAATACAAAAACATGTCACATAGTATATACCTGGCTAATGCTTTCTCTTTACTGCTGTCTGTTTTTTTCCCCGTCATGTTGTTAATCATTGCGTTACTGTGTGCGCTCTTTGCGTAGATGACAGTGATGACGACAGGGAAGTGAGTCGAAAGCGTACAGTGCGTCAGGCGGCCTCCAAGGCTGTGTCTAAACAGAGGGAGATCCTGTTGGGTGACGGAGGCAGCGAGGATGAGGAGCACGAAGACCAAGAGGAATCCTATATGGACCGTATGTACAACTGCACTGAGAACAGCAACACACACCATCACCAAGCACTACATTTAAACTGTAAGCAAACTCTTGCCCATCAGTCCAGGAGTAAAAGTCTCATGTGTTGTCTCTGTATGAACCAGGACATCACTGTGAGCTTCTTGTAGCCAGTGATTGCAGTTTCCAAAAGAAAATGAATTGTAGACCTAACGTGCTGTTTTAGAGCAGTGGTTCCCAACCTGGGGGTCAGGACAAAGAGATCACAAAAATCTGAAAGGTCCTCAGATGATTAAAGGGATCATAAAGAAAAATATGTTTATTACACAGTATTCAGTTTGAATTAAAAATTCTTCAAATGAAGCAGTCTGAGAGAAAAAATATATATAGATATATATCATTTTGGGTCTTTATGTTGGTGGTGAGCAGTTAAAAGTAGAGACAAAGCTGTTAGGAAGCGCTTAAAGCCACAGCTTGCTAACATCACTATTTACCCCATCGAATACAGAGGTAGACACTAAACCATCTGTTGAATTGCTCTTTATTCTACCTGGTGCCTGAGCTGCAGGCGCCTGTATGCAAGCGGTAAAGCGCATGTCATGCATATGATTCCAGGTATAACAGGAAGTTGTAGTCAGAATTCTTTCAATGCTTTACACTGCTTCTCATGCATCCCATTATCGTATGCAGCTGATGAGTCCGGCAGCGATGAGGACTTCATGGTGGAGGATGATGATGACAGTGATTATGGTCACTCCAAGAAGAGAGGCAAGAAGGTCATTCGACGGGGACGGCCGGACAAGAAGGAGAAGAAAAGCCCCAAACCTCGACTAAAGGCAACAGGTGAGAGGTCCAGTTGTTTTGCAGTTGTACCCTCAGACGTGAGGGAGAAACCCTGCAGTTGTAAATCTACTTGCTTGTTTTTGACGACTTGATTTTTTCAGAATCTCCCAGTTAAATTTATGTGATGTCATTCACTTAAGTTAATCAGTGTTGTGAATGACCTCCAGCAGTGGATCAGGTAACTTGTGAAAAATAAGTGGTACAAATTAAGTAAGGCTACAGTTGTTACTCTAAAGTGTCAGATACATATTTCATATGTTCTGCTGCCCATCTCATCTTTCATCTGTGGGTTGTGAACAATGAGTGCAGCAAGTGTCTTGCATTTCTCAAAGTGTTTGGCTATCCCTAGATAATTTGAGCTAATTCCAATTATAGTGCATCGGTGTGATCAGTATTAACCAAGTGATTAGACTGAAAAGAAGAGCATGTCTGTGAAGATGTTAAACCGAGTAAAAAAAAACCAAAAAACATGGAACTACCACAGGTGAGGTAAAAGATGGAAACTTATCAAACTATGATTTTGAAGGCATAAAATGCTTTAAAACTGTTCCTTTTTTGCCAATTTCCCGGAGGGAACCTCCCAAAGGGATTAATAAAGTACTCTGTCTGTCTGTCTGTCTGTCTGCGAAGTAAACAGTGGTGAGACTGAATGGTCGTCTGATTATCATTCATCAATCATGAACTGGTTGGTCTTATTCCCCTCAGTGACCCCCAGCCCAATGAAAGGAAAGGGGAAGGGGCGCCCCAGCGCCAAGGCCCTGGAGAAAAGCTCACCCAAAGAGGAGGAAGAGGAGGACCCCGAGAGTCCCCTGGAGGAAGAGGAGGAGGAGGCCGAGAAGAAAGAGACCTCCCCCGCACCCAAGACGACGAAGGAGGCCACAGGTGGAGATGAGGAGGAGGAAGACGAGGAGGAGGAGGACGGCTCGGAAGAGGAGGCACCCTCTGGAGAAGACTAGAAGATGGTACCCGCTGGAGCCCATCCTCCATGTCTCTCTCTCTGTCTCTTCTCAATGTTTTTGTTTTCTTTTGTTGCTCTGCGTTTAGAGTTGTTTTTTTGTTTTGTTCTTTTATTTTTATTTTTTTTGTTTGTTTTGGGTTTTTTTCCTCCTGGTGGCCTGGCTCAATGGTTTGGACATTGTGTGCTTTTTCTTGTTTTGCTCCTCCTCCCTCCAACCAAGACATTGTGCTCATGTGACCACACGGTGTATGTAAGGAGTTTTTCATTTGGAACACCAGAGTCACAACATTCAGCCTTACTCACCCTTCTGTCTTTATCATTTACATTCTGCATTTTAGTGTGAAAGTTCAGAGTCTCGGCCTTTCCAAGAGCTCAGTGCTAGTGAGCATCCGTCCTCAGTGTGAGCAAACCAGTTCACTTGTGTTTGTGTTTTTTTCCTCCCCTGGGATTATCAGCAATCTGACACGACTGGCCACACAATATTTTTTCCTGTTTATTTGTCTGATCTGTGATTACAGGGAGCATTGTTCAGAGCTTCTCACTATCAGTAACTAAAGCGCTGTATTTACAAAGCGACGTTAAGTCAACACACGCGGGGCTGAAGCCTTTACCCTCCCTTTGGTACTTTGTGCTTTTAAACCAGGAGCATGTTTTAACAGGGCAACGTGAGTTAGGTCATTGTTTTAAAACCTTTAAAACTGTTCTTTCAGTTAAAGCAGCGTCTTTTAATTTCATTCTTAAACATCACCCTGCTTGTTTTGGACTATATCGGTGCCCTGAACTCTTGCGGTGTGGCTGTGTTGAGAGTGAAATAAAGCGTGTTATTTTCAAAAGTGTTCCACTTGTAGCTGCTGCTTCGTAGATCAGTTGAAACTGTTCAAGGTGTGTTCTGTAGATGGACGAAGTGGTGGGTCACCGCTGAGTGCTTTCTACATGCTGAACCGCCGCTATCACACATTTCAAGCAAGGATGTGTGTGTTTTTATGTACTTGTTTAAATTTGTATGATTGTGGGAGTACTTCCTGTAAGAGGGTCTGTTTTTTTTCTCTCAGCCCATCAGCTGCCTATGTGAAATGGTTTTTGTTGTATGTTGGGCTTTCTACCGATGCACCATGCTACATGAAGCGACCCCATCCCTTTCAAAACACGATCCCCACCTTCCTGCATGGCTACAGCATCTTCTCAACATTCAACCCCTTGTGCCAGGCACCCCTAAGTCTTTTTTTTTTTTTTTCCTTTTCCCCTTTTTTTTTAAATGCAAGAAGAAATGTTTCTTTTTTTTCTTGAGAGTAAAAAAAAATGAATGTCGTTTTTTCTCCCGTTGGTTCATTGTTCTAATTCTCTATTCAGATTTTTTTTGTAATGTTTGTTTTTTAAGAAAAGAAATAAAATGTATCTTGATTTTAAAGAAAAAAAGTTGACCCTATCCAATCTGTTCTGCCTGATGGTTGGACCAGCCATCCCTCCCTGATTTACTCCTGTCCTTTCATTCACTCTCTGCTCCCCCTCTCCCAGTCCCATCAGCTTAATGGTTACTGTTGGTATTCATGTCCATTTGTTTCTCAGAGCTTTTTGTTCATCCATTAGTATTTCACAAGCGGATACTTTTTGCAGTTCAGAATTCTACAGTACTGAGGCTCACAAAAGATCTACCGCTCAGTATATATCCGGCATTCATTTGTCTTTTAATGCCTTAATTTTCATTGAGTTGAGTTTCAGTAGTGGCTCTGATAACGTCGTTGGAGGCCTGAGAATGTAACCTGTCCTCATGTTTTAGGTCTTTGCTCCAAGTGGCAAATTAGGCTTAGAACAAGTCAACAATTTGTATGATCAGCAGACCATCCAAAGCCATAAACGATCTCAAAACTAGTGACTCGGAGATCAGGTGCAGCACTTGTGAGATTGTCCTTTTTTGCGATAAGTAGTGTTTTGATGTCAAAGCAAAAAATGAAAACAAGGAAAAGCTGCTATTGTGATCTTGGGAACATAAATTCATTATTAGGCGTTGGTCAGGAGAAATTCTGATTGGTCCCAAGGCTGCAATAGAAATCAGTCCTGGATGTGTACAGGACATACTCGAACCTCTTGGTTCAGAAGCACATTCAATTGTTTTACAACTGTACTTATTAGCAGGTTAGTGTGTTTTTCTACGTTCAGGTACTGAATTGGCACCCAATCCTTAATGTCATTTTAAGACGATTGGATACAAATAAGAGAATAAAACGGAAAAAAGTTTGTTTATATCAATCTAAAGCTCAGAGAGCTCTCTTTGCAGTAGGATCAGATACTGTCTGTAGATCACAGCGTTGAGGGCTTGAACGAGGGTCCTCTCCATCATCCCACAGGGGGCACATGGCATAAGGCTGTGAATTTCTCCTCTTTCATCCATTCTACGATTTCTTCTGTTGTACTGTTTTTGATGTTTTTTTTCTATCTACCTTCAGTTGTACTGGCAATGTAAATGTAAGCCAAGTTGTGATTCCTACAGGAGACCAAGTGGAGAAGCTTTTGTCAGTAGTGTGGAAAAGGAACGCTGAACTCTTGAATCTTTTGCATGTTGTGGAAAAAGTGTGAAGCGATGATGATGATGCTGGTGATGGCAATATTGTGGTCTTACAAAAAAAAAGTATTAACAACAACGATGTTGATAATGTTTTGGTTTCCCAGCTTCTAATAAAGGCAACCTACTTTTTATACGGATTTAACTACTTGTTTTGTGAAGTTGAGCTCTGGGTCAGGTGTGGGTGGTGGTTTTGGTTTTTAATGATCGGTAATGCTCAGTGTCTGCCACTCAGTGGTGCTGTGTTCTGATCTGATGAACAGTCATTTTAGATCAGTGTAATAACAATCAGGCTCAGACCCTTCAGATCCTCATCACTGATACTGTTCCACCTAAACTGTACAGAGCCACTGGGAAGTACTGTGTGTGCCCCCAATGAGAGATGAGCAGCTGATATCTCCACACTCTCTTCAAGTCAGGACCCCTCTCATGTGACTATGCAAATGTTTCTATTTCCCTCATATGTGTGTCACGTGAAGACTCACGCAAAGACTGCACTGCAGACAACAGAAACAGGCCAAAGACTCACCTCATGTCTTCATCATATAGCTGAATTCTATTTTACAACTAATGCACAGACAAATTTGCATTTCAACAAAGACGTCATGAGAGCTGACATAGTCTCGTGACTCTGAAAAATTTATGAAAAAAAATGTAAACAAATAAAGGAAGCAAAAGGATAAAGAGAAATAAAGACAAATTAAACCTAAAAGTCAACACCACTGATTTCACACATCAAAGTCTGTTTATAGGTGTTTCAGTATTATTGCATACGTGGAAAAAGTTGAATGAAGGTGTGTGAAGTCTGATTCATCTCCTCAAGTGACATCACCTGAGTCAGCGTCTGTTGGGGCTGAAGACAACAAGTTTGAAAGAAGTTCAGGGGTGTGGAGTTGGAGAGAATGAGCTGACCAGACTTCTGTAGCTCGTCCCGTCTGCTGCTGCTGCCGAGCCTCCATTAGCTGCTGCTAGAATAACACAGCCTAATCTCTGAACTGCCAGCGACCTACACTGTCTGTAATGAAGGTGCCAGATTTTAACAAGATGGAGAAATGTGTGGAAGAAAAAGATCGCTCTGGTTCAGTTGCATTGAATTGAGATGAGTACAGCAACGTCATTGGAGTCCTTGCTTTCCCAGCAGACCGTTGCATTGTAACTTGACAATGAATGTTATTCACTTCACCTGTCAGTGATTTTAATGCTGTCTTGTGTATATATAATATCCAATGCATTATATCACAAACGGGGCGTTAAGGTGAAGAAGTCACTCAGACCATTTTGGACCGCTACATTCAAATATATCTTCATAAAGAATTCACATGTTCATACTCCTGAAGACAAGAAAGTAGAAGACAAAACAAGATGGTCTCTTCTAAACTCAGTCTTTTTTCAAACAACTTTATCTCTTTGTGCTCAACTGATAGTGTTTAAAGTTGGTCTCTTAATGTTTCAAGCCTCCACCATCAGTGACGGCCTTTCACGACCGCCGAATGAAAAAGAGTAGTGTTCCACTTCAATATAGTGTTTCCGTAGTATATAGCATATATTGCAGTTTGGCTGAATCACACATCGGCAACATTATGAAAGAAACAGGATGCAGACGATGATGGATCTGTAAAATTTGCACCATCAAAAGTCTTTGGTGCTTTTCCTTACATATTGCTTCGGCTCTAATATCAAATCTCATTCTTGTCATGTCAATCTTGTCAGTATTCCACGTACTGGGTACTTCTAGAAGTCAGATGGTGACTCGGACGTCTTCATCACATCAGTGGAAACCCCATTAGAACTGTTACTCTGTTGTAACAGCAATGAACACAACCAACTCCTCTCCCCAACGTACACAACCTTCACACTGACATGACACTCGTTCGTGTTCTCCAGTCGTGGTGTGTCTATGTGCGAAGGCGTGAATGTGTCTTCTTTTTTAAAACGCTCCTCAGCACTTTTCACTTCTGCCATGATAACACTTCACTCTGAGCGTTACACACAAACACACACACAAAGCTTAGTGATATTTTATGTCCTTTACCCCAGAACACAGAAATGCCCTGAAACTAGCCGGCAACATCATCACAATCACAATCTGATCAACAGAGTGAGTAAATGTGATTTTATTCATCAACATCTGCTGCTCAGTCCTGTTTACAACACCGCTCGCTTGGTTCCACTGTTTTCCCTCCACACCAGGTTTTATTGGCCGGATATTACTGTAAGGTTTATGATGGCTTCAGAAAACATTTCATTATGGGTAGAGTGTGTCATGTGTGTCCTAGGATCTCTATAGTGTATCATACAATGTGTCACACATCAAAAATGACCAGCACCTGGGAGAACTTTCACTTGCTGCTGTTGATAAAAATGAAGTTGGGTATGAAATGAATCTACAGTGCAAGATCTGAATCAAGGAGGACAGGACATTGTTCATCATGATCTCTACTGTATTTGTACACAAAAAACTTTGTCTAATAAGGGGGTTAATGCAGACAAAATTGAAAGCTCCCTCCACTAACCATCATGAACCACATGGTTTCAGAAACAGTCACAGAGTGGAGTTGGTCAGTTGTATTTTATTATGTATTTTAGTAAGCATTTTGTCAATGTAGAAAATTAGGACGTTTGAAGAGATGTGGCCTGGGGTGACACGGGCCAGCCCTGAAATCTGATTGGCCACTCTAGGTGCCACCCCCCGATCTTAGACTTTGATTGACAGTCTGCCTGGTCAGAGGCTGGATCGCTGTTTGAACCAACTGTTGGATGAGTAAAACAGACTTTATGAAAGTGTTGCAAGACAACAAGAGACAAGGTGGATTAAACTGTTTTAAAATTCCAGGATGGTTGTAATTAACAATGGCAGCTCGTAACTCCTGTGGCATTTCACTGAAGCACATTTCATTTTCATTTTTTTTTGTCAGAGATTTGTATTGGAATCTGACTGGAAGTTGTTTCATTGGACACATACTTCAGTTATGAACGGTCATTTCTGAATATGACCTGACTGAATTCTGGCTCACTAATATCTTGGTAACTGAAACATTTAAAACAGTCCTCGAAGCTGTCATGGCCGATTTCTCTTTTGCAGGTGACTTTTGTTTAAGGCTGATGAGTACTGTACTCTAACCTAACTTTCTGGATGGGGGATAGTCAGAGTTATATGCTCTGTTTCTTATTACTGTAGAAACCTTCTGATCTGACATGTACAGTAGACCTCTCTCTCTCCAATTCACCTCCCATGCAGTGGGAGTGTATTTTCACGTGTTGTTATGCTACAACATACTATAAAATGAGAACTGAGTGGGTGTGCCAAATGTCACTGCAATATTTTGTCCACACAGGCTTATTTACTGCTGAGCTACAGAGGGCAGATGTGATTACACTGGGTGAGCTGCTGTGGGGGCACGACGCTGATTGTGACTGTACTTTTCAATGTGCATTCTTTTCTTTTAAGTAGATATAGGTTGTGGAGACAGGAGTTGTAAATGAATGGCATTCAGAAGTGCGTGTCTACTTCATGCCACCCTTGTGTAAGACAGTGCCCACTCGGGACACTCCATGATTCTCCAAGCAAGCCTCAGTTAATCATACTAAAGTATCACACAGTAATTGTCAGCGTCAGTATGTTGGGAAAAGAGGATTGAAATATGGTGAGATTTTACGGTATGAGGACTTAAGCCCATAACACAGATTATTACTACTTGATATGAACAGATTGTTAGTTCATTTCTTGAAATTACAACCTTTTTCTCATAACATTAAAACTTGTTAAAGCAGAGTCTTAATACCAAGTGTCTAAACTCAAAGATAATATGATGCTAAACTCTGTGCTGAATTCATTGTGAATCTATGAAAATATAGTTTAATATACTTCATGTTTATACTAACCTGCAACATTTCACCCGTTAGGACAAAGCCTAGAAAAACTAGAAAAACAGAATAGAACTAAATCTAATGAATTACCTGAATGAGTTTGCTGTAATAGAGAAAGAAATGAAACACACAGGCCGAGTAACGTGTGTCCAAACCCTCAGAGACAGTGGGCTCGGCAACACGTTCCACAGAGAGCGCGATGACAAACCCGGTCATCTCGTCTCCAGCCTCTGCTCCCCAGTGAGCCAGAGTCTCCTCAGCCACTGTCAGGGCCGTGCGTCCTGTCATCATGGTTCGACTGACTGGGATTGTGTGGAACAGACACGCACCGCTGAGCTTCAGAGGGAAGATGTGATTACACTGAATAAGCTGCTGCTGGCATTTCTAACCACTTTTGTTCTTCGAGGAGAGATCAAAGAGCTATTAGGAGGCAAGTGAATCAACTTAGTAACTTCCTGCTTAATAGTGTATGTGACAAGCTCTTTCTTAATGAGGGACTCGAGTAAACAACACATAGGGTGTCAAATGAAAGATCAGCAGCTGATGAGAAGGTTGTGATAAAGCAGTGTTCGGTATGTGAAACAAAGAGCTTTTGTTTGTAGCCCTGTGTGGGTTACTGTTGGCTCTATACTGCACCACAAAGACAGCTGATAGCAGATCAGGGAATATCAGCACAACTATCAATCTTGTCAGTATTGGTAATGTGCCAGCAACACCTCGTTAAGACGTACGGTGGATAGATTATTCACAGCCCTGAACACCTCAAATCCCAGCTTAAAGGCGCTATTCATTTTCCTGAGTCAACCAGCTGCTGTTCAGGATGCGTAATGAACTGGGAAAGGGATCAAGCCACTTGTGGATAAGAAGAGAAATCCAGATCACAGTGATTCATCTAAAATGCCTACAAGTGACTTAGGCTTCATTCAGCCTGTAGGCACAATTGGCCCAAATCTGATTTTTGTGCTCATATGTGTGCAGTGTGAACAGCACAAATCAAATGTAAGCTGATCTTTTCATTTCCAATTTGAGCCAATTTTGTATGTCTGAGGTCTGATTTTTGCAATGTGACCTCAGTCTGTCAGTCATATATATTTTAACGTCCTTCACTCACCTGAACTCTGGTGACTGATCTGCTGACAGATATAGTTAAAAGTAGCCCTTCACATCATGAAATGTTGGATGAATCCTGTCTCTCTGAAGCCATTCATGTAACGACCCCACCACTCCTGGCTTCTACTCCACACACACACACACACACACACACACACACACACACACACACACACACACCTCTATAAAGCATCCATCTCTCCACAAAAAGCTTTTACTCATCCTTGTTATAATCTGCTCACAATAGAGTTAGAGAAATTAAGAAAGTTCTTTCCGTCTCTTACACAACACATCATGACATGCAAAATCTTCCAAAACTGACAACCAGCCAAAACCCCTCTGGGAGGCCTTTTTATTCAACAGCTATGTTGACATGTACTCATTATTTCATATCAGGACTAAATATGGTGCACAGCAAAGATATTACATTCAAACAAGGATGTTAAAAGAGAAATGAGTGGTTTAATAGGAAGCGACGTGATTGAGACAAATATGCAGGTGGAAAATCCTCTGCAGGGCCTGATGTGGAAGTTGTTAATGGTGAACATCAGTGTGGAGGCCTGCACGGCTGCAGGAGTGCACCGGCATGGTGGAACGCCACATGAACACGGTGCTCGGTGAGTGGATGAACAATACACATTCAGTGGAAAGACTGGGTGTTAATGAGCTTTACTTTACATTGCAGGGCTGAAGAAGTTGTTGTATTTGTGCTGACAGTTAACACACAGGATGGTGGGTCAGTCATCAGCACTGTGGCACACAGTCGTGGGTTTAAACCTGACCCCGTGGGCTGGGACTTTGTGTGCAGACATCACATGTGCTGTCCATGTTCGTGTGGCTGACTTAGAGACTTAATCATTCTAAATAAAGGTAGACCAGGTCGTCCATTAAGCATTATTTGCTCATGATTGTTTGCCTTGCACAGAAGTTCCACCACCATGATGTGTAAGTGTGTGTGGGTGCGTGGGTGAATGAAAGGCTCATTGTAAAGCACTTTGGATAAAAGGTAAATACAGTAAATACAGTTAATGGAGTCTTTAACCATTTCAATAAAGGTCTGTCTGTCTCTGACTGCCCAGGTATGCAAAAGAGTTTTCCCAACAGCAGCACACCAGTCCACACATGTGACTTGTGCTCGCTCGAAATTCATAGTGATTTTCAATACAGTGGGTCCTTGACTTCAAACACAAACAGAGGGAAACTTCTCATTTTTAGTCTGTAGCTGTTGAATTACACTCCTGAAATGATTTTATAAGCTGTAGCTAACTAACCTATTTCCATTAACTCTGTGAGTGTAAACTCAGGAGGATTTTTCTACAGTATGAAGTGTGAAAATGTCTTAATTAGACATAGTATTATCAGTGATATCAGACCGTTTTTTCTTTCCAACATACTTATAACACTATTCATAGCTACTTCTTATTAACAAACAGATCCATGCATCATCTGTTCATTCAATTAAATCAAACAAGTTCTTTCAAAGTAAAAATGTGGGAGAGTATCAGGCATTTTACTTCTTTTCTTTCTACAGATTTATTCATTCATTTATTTTTATTCATCTGATTGACCAGTGTGAGGGGATGATAGTTTCCTTGTATGCAGCCTATGTGTGATGTCTGCATGTAAAATAGTGACAGTATTTAACTCAGTATGGCTTTTTTTTCCAGGGATGATTTATCTCCATAATTTACACAACCCCTTATATCTGATCTGTATTTTACCTTGTTGCTGCTTGTGGTTTCCCTGCCACCTGTTGAAGGTGAGGATGACCAGTGCTGGTAGAAACAGAATATAACAGTTGTATATTGGTTTTGGAGTTTTCTAATTTGATTACTCATTTAGAGACAAAACAGGAAAACAGGCAATCATTTGATTTTTTTGCTGCCCACAATAAAACAAAAGCCTCTTTTACACAAGATAAGGTTTTTGAAGATGATTAACTGATTATTAGTTTGGCGTGGTCATCTTGGATGATATCCGGCCTAAACCAAACATTGGAACCCAGCAGCAGGAATGACAAGCATGCTGTGTTTGGAACTTACATTAGAACAGACAAACACTCTTATAATCCATTCTTCACACTTTTGCTCTTGTATTTTTTAATTGTGGAAAGGCGGGAAAGACACAACCTTCATATACCATGAGTAGCTTTTACACAGTCCCATGAACACTGCTTTAATATGCAGAGGAATCCAAAGTTTAACATGACTGCTGGGCTTAGTTATGATGGGATGTCCAATGCATGGGCTGGCTCCAGTCTCTGATGCTAGTAAAGGACGGGTAGGTGGAGATGTAGTACTGCAAAAATCAGTTCAGAGAAAGAGACTCACTTGACATGACAGAAATATACCAGTTTTACTTACCAAAAAGTTCATCAGTTCTCACTGCTGAAATATTTTGCCTAAATGTTTTTCCCAGTCATTTTCTACCCATTCTTCACTGTGTTCTCAGAATTAGTTTCATCAAACCAACAGGCTGCCACATGCTGCCAGTGGTCCAGTTCTGGTTTGACCTTTGTACCCATCATTGGTTCGACTAGCGATTCATGGCAAGGCAATGTGGATGTTGAGCCAGGTGGTTTTCCTAGGCCTGCGAATCATACCACACAGCTGGCAATAAGTGCTTAAGAAAGTGCCTTGCTTCATGAAAGTATAATATTGGAGGGAAAAGTGGTTTCTCAATAGCACACATAACACAAAACAGAACAGGCCTGCTAAAATGTGTGGAACAGCTGTGCTAAGAAGAACAGATATGATCACAGCTGAACCACAGCACAGCACTGTGTTTGAATATATCCAGTGAACTGTTGAAGACACATTCATAATCTATTGGATCAAGTGCCTTGTATCTAACAACATGATGCAATCTCGCAGTTTAGTATTTATTTATGTGTTGGTTGTTATGGAGGTGTTATGGAAACTTGGTATTCCCATTACTAAGTAAAAGAAGAGGAACACTGCTTTGGAAAACTCATCAAGACATATAGCAGTTATTCCACAATCAAAAGAAACAGGTTCACTTCGACTGACTTCCACTGTCACCAGTTACATTAATCCTTAATGGTGACTTCATCTTCCACTGGTAGACATTAACATAAAATCAATTCCACTATACAACCTTCTTGCGTTACATGAACGAAGAACAGATGGCATCACGTCTTTGATGTTTTCTCAGTAACAAGTCACCATGTCAACTCACTAATGTTAGTTATGGAACAATATGTACCTAAAGTTTCTAACATTAGCCACCAGAAGCTACAGGTTACACCAGAGCAACAAAGGCTGAAGCTGCAAAACCCCCTGAATACACTGAAGCGAGCATGAGTGCATTGCTTGTAAATTCAACTCTTTGTTTGCAAGAGGAAGAATGTGTTATTTCTTCTTCCAAAACTTCCACGGTCTCGCTCTAAAAGATTCGAAAACCGGGCTCTTCGGCCTCAGCAGGAGTGCGTGGGCGTAATTTGGTCCGATTTTATTGACAGTGGTCTGGCAGCATAAGCAAACAAGCCCACAACTATCATCGCATTTTGTTTTAAAATCCTGACTGGTGTATGGAAGAAGATGACAGTTTTTAAATACACTGTGCAATGTGCCAAAAGTCGGCTGAGCATTCCCACAGAGGCAGAGCCATTCATGTAAAATGACGCTTTGACCTATCATGAGGCCCCACTGTGGGTATAAAGAACTTAGTTTCAATATGAAATTGTGTGTAAGTCTAAGAGTGTGAGTGTACAGGTGCATGAGGTGGGCAGCCTCTCAGCAAGTATGGATTAATTTGGGCTCATACAGCTAATATCACCAGCTAACAGCATCAGCTAACATCACCAACTAACATAATCAGCTAAGAGCACCAGCTAACATCCCCAGCTAACAGTATCAGCTAACATCCCCAGCTAACAGCATCAGCTAACATCCCCAGCTAACAGTATCAGTTAACAGCATGAGTACCAACAATCAGTTAATAACGTGTCAAGCTAACAAGTGTCGCTGGAAGCGTCCTGCTCAACCCACTGAGCAACAGCTAAACCATCATCCTTAGCTACTATGCTAAGCTAACTGCTTCAGACAGTTCACATGTGAAATAACCAAGGTTGTATCTTCAGCAGAATATTTACTGTATGCAGGTCATGTAGAACTCATCTCTCATTGTAATAATGTGATTATGAAAGCATGTTTTCAGAGTTTTTAAAGTAACAGATGAATGTTATTCTTGCAGTGACTGAGATTTGGTGTCAGATGAGCCTTGCCTCGGTTCCCTGGGCCTGTTGAACCCTCTGCTGTTCCCCACAGATGAGGAAAACCACAGAGCTGTCCCATTTAATTCCCTGGTGACTGACCTGGGGGACGCCTGAGGTGAGACACTTATTAAAACTTTCTCTCCTAACTGGTTCTGTCTCCTGCTGTCTTTCACTTTTACAAATGCATGATCCATAATTTACTGTGTATCTTTTCTGTCATTTGTGAGGTGATGAGCCTCAGGCCTCACGTAAGTTCGGGACCTTTCCTTGTAGCAGAGTACTTCTACACTACACACTGGTATTACTACCTGCAAATGTGTATGAGAAATGTTTGTACAGGTGAAAAGACTTTAAAAAGAAAGAAAGAAAGAAAACCATGTTGATGAAATTATTAGTAAAGTAAGTAAAGGAAAGAGGTAATGTTAAGTATGTAGTTGGAGCCATGATGCGATTAGCCCTCGCTTGGCATAAAAACCAGAACCAAAAATTCTCATATGATTTCATTTTAGATTTTTTTTTTCAATTTCTCCTTCCCTTTAATTTTATTGGTTGATTTTTGATTTCTTAATATCATTCCTTAATCTCTGTTTTTTTCTCTAACTGTTGATGCACACAGCAGTAACAGTCTGAAGTCATTACTCTATTTTTATATTATTACTATATTGATTTGTGTACTAGTATTATTAGTTTTGTTTTGTTTGTTTGTTTTATTTTTAGGTTTTGTTGTGTAATGTCTCCTTCTTGCCATCTTTTCTCACTTTATGTTTCCACCTCAATTCTGTGTTTTGCAGCCAGTTGGCTTTATCCAAAGTGCCAAAATATGCCAACACCTCACAAGCTCAGTAATGAAAGGAGTTATGTACTGTAACTAATTCTTGGTGATCTCGCTGGGATGGCATGACTCCAGGAAGTCACTGCACAAATTCTTGTTTTCACATCTCTATTTGTGTCCAGGTTAAAGAAAAGAGACACAGTTAACAAGCTTTCGAGGTGTTGGTGGGTGGATTCTTGATCTTTTGAGAGAACTTGGCTCGATGTTTCCCCACTGCTTCCAGTCTATATGCTAAGCTAAGCTAATCACCATAACTACAAATGAGAGTTTTTTTTGGGAAATGATTTCAGGAACTGGTCTTAGTTCAAGAGCTTGTCTTCCATCACTTTTCCCTTTCATCCAAGCCCAGAGCTGCTCAGCTCAGTGAAAAGGATGGGGTCAGGGGTCACCTGTGGTCCAGCCACTCCTTCAGCCTGAGGCCACACAGGGGGTCGAACTTGACCTGGTGCAGAGCTGTATGTTGGATCATTTGTCGGTGGAGGTGGAGGTGACACAGAGTGTATACCAGTCCCAAAGAGGGGGATGTTTTTGACAAGGCAATGCTGGATTGTATCTACCTGCTCTCACTGCCAATGTGGGTGATCGGTACATGAATCACTTATTCAAATTACTGATTGTTAATTATTTATTGGGTAAAAACAGTACAGTATGAAACTGATTCTAATATGTTATCAAACCAAATAAAGTCCATACAAATAATAGTAAGAACATCAGGCACAAAACCATTAAAACTATACAAATTCCATTGCAGGAGAGATTTGCATTTATTGATCCATCCACTGCTGAATATATGCATCTGTGTGCCTGACAGTTCAGGAGACATCTAACATGACTCCTGAATAACCCAGCAACCCTTTCGCTCTCCAGCAAGTCTAAAACAGTGTGTGCTAGGAAACATATTTATGCATCTTCCAAGTCATCAAACCCCTCTCTCTTGGCTGCCATAAGAGCTTAAGCAGCAGCTATCATCTGTGAACTCTTGCTCTGTAACTGTGTAGCATGAACCCAACAGCAGACAACAGCATGTATGCCTGAAGGTTTCTGTTCAGTATATGAGTGAGTGTGTCACGCACCTCTGCCCAAAAGCTCTTAAAAAACACAGCGTGGGTGATGGTGTACTGACACAGCTCTCAGTTTGTAGCTGGAGCTCTACATCGACTTAGACATTGGAGGAGACAGAATAAAAGCTGCTAATGTTGGGGTCATCCTCATGCATATGACCTATACCTCCTGCTGGGATCTACAACTGTACTACATGAACAGCATCCAGCACGTTATCAGCTTTACTCTCATCAACCAACATGTCATGTAACAAATAAGAAAAATAAACCAATTAGAATTCAAACAATTTAGAATTCAAACATTTGTTTAAAAAAAGTGTTCCAGCACCAAATTTTCAAGAAGAACTGGCACTTTTGCTTTCACACCTGCTTTAGGGACAGCAGTAGCTCAGGAGGTAGAGCAGTTGCCCACCAATCTGAAGGTTGGTGGTTTGATCCCTGCCGCTTGCAGTCTATATGTCAAAGTGTCCTTGGGCAAGATATTGAATCCCAAGTTGCCCCTGATGGCTTTTTCATTGGTATGTGAATGTACGTTGCTTTGGATAAAGGCAGAATGAAATTGTAGAACTGTAAATTGACTAGAAGGTGCTTAAATACAGAGGCTAACACCAGGACACAAATGATGCAACTGTAACTTTTTTTTTTTTTAATTTTTGCTAATGTCTGTAATTTTCAGGGATGGCAGCATTGGTCTGGCTGTCAGTCGGTCAGTCCACCTGACATGTTCCTGGCCTCAGTTAGCATGCTAACACACTAAGCTAAGGTGGTCTACTGTATAGTAAGCATTGCACTGGACAAAAATTAAGTAGCTTTGTAACTGTGGGCACATTAGCATGCTGATATTAGGATGTTAATGTTAGCATTTAGCTTAAAGCCTCGCTGTGCCTTATAGAGTCACTAGCATAACTGTAGACTTGCTTTAATACATGGGGGGGGGGAGTAATCTGATTCCAGACAACTGTTAACTGCTCACATCTGATTTATGTTCGTGGATGACTATTCTCGCCAATTGCAGAAACAGTTTGAGCTTTAGGCAGGATTAAAAATGTGTATGTTGGAGCTAACTAGCTACCTAGCTACCTTTAGAAATGGCTCTAAAGATGAACTGTGAGAAATGTGAATAAGGTTAGTGCAGATGCTCTATATTATGCTTCATTAGTCACAGATTACACAGACATGCAAATTTTTGTGATTGAATGGAAAGCTTCAACATTATATTATAAAAGAATTTAGCAATTAGGCCTTTAAATGCATAGAAATGATGATCACCCATTTGAAAAGTGACTCCATATCTCCTGCAGGTGCTGGTGTGCCTTGGCTCAATAGTGCAGTTGGTGATGAGTGTGAGGGCCTGCATACCCTCTGCCTGCTGCTTCAGCCTGCTGGCTTTTCTCTGCTCCACCAGGGCCGTCTACAGCCACGGTGACCTCCAGCACTGACCACTTCTCCATTGGGAACGCCAGCAGAGGATAGACAGCCTAACCTCTGCTCTTGAAGTGGTTACAGTTACTGTGTTGCTCAGGCTTTACAGAGGTTCAGGGACCTATGTGGGCATGGTGACATACAGAAACCAATCCCTTTACCAACTGTGTTGTATTGTCATTGCAAGTTCAAGACACATGTCAAACATAGCATTAGTTTAAGGCAGTGCATTCTCAGTGCCAGCAATGAGTAATAGATGAATGTATTGTTTTTTTCACTGCCAGAGCAATTTATTGTGGCTAAAGTCAACCAGTGCACAGAACCTACTGTATGTTCCCGTATAAAATGAGTTTGTGTTTTTTATATTCTTGTATAGACATCGATAGGGAGCGATATCCTGCTGTGTGACGTTGCTAAGAAACCACGCTGGAGTCCTTACACTCAGCTTGTGTGGTGCATTATGCTGCAGTCTCCTCATCCATATGCTGTTTGGCCTCTATGGAGGATCAGTTATAACCAGCATGTGATAACTGAATGAAGCTAATTACCCAATAGGGGGGGGGGGGGACTTTAAAATGGCGCTACATTTCCAGCAAGGTGTCCCAGTTGTTTGGAGCTATACTAGTTATTTATGAGCTAGGTCAATGAATAAAATATCATTTCAGATTTATCTCTCTGCACCCTGTCTTATTATTGTTTCACCTCTGGCACCAGATTATGTCAACAACTCAAGGAAAATATTGACCTCTCCATTCATTAAATACAGAGCTACAACCCAGAGCCTTGGCTTGGCTTCAGCATAAAGGGTGGAAGCAGCCAATTCATTAACAAGTTGTGTATTTTTTGCTTGATGCCTATCAGTTATATCAAGAAACTGAATATTTCCCAACATGTTGCATGTTGTATGCCTGTGAGGCAGGAAGTCTTTTTAGTTTTTTTTTTTTTTTTTTTAGCATGACCAACATACTGTATTTATCCATCATTTTCGAAGCACTCATCTAGATAAACAGGCATAAAATTCAAGGTAGATAATTCCATAGGAGTAATATTATGTCACATATATCACTGTACATATAGTACATTATATGCAGCCTGCATGTCAATTATAATCTGTATAACATAGTGTTTAATCATACATTTTCATAATCCCTTTGGGTGAGTGTTAAAAATATATACCCTTGTTTACCAAGGCTTCTTGGTTTACATGCTTTTGTATGTTGTAGATTCTTTTGGGCTTTTTAATAGACACTTAACACTAGAACAATATTATTGCACTGGATTCAGATACAAGTTTACCCACATTGCATTACAGAACAAATAATAAAAGTTAACACAGTTCAGGATAACTGTAACTTTTTTTCAGAATAATTTCAATCGTTTTCTCATCATTTTCAACTGTGAAGATTCAATATTTGGAGTGTGACTTTTTTGTGGCGCTACTGATCCACCAGAGGGCGCTTTTGTACAACAGACCAGCAGCACGTCATCAGCAAGTCAAAACTGATGAAGATACTTAATATAGCACCTTGGTATTTAATAAAGTTCATCATCGTACTTTTTGAGTAAATAGTATTGGTTTCCAAAAACAAGACATGCGAGGATGTTATTTGCTCATGGCATTTACACCAGTGCCTCCAAATGAATGTGGTAATGACTTGTTATTGCTGGTGTTTCACATAGCAAGTGTACTAAATGTAAAGATTTTCATTTTGTAGTAGTTGCATAAGAGTATGATACTTTCAAATGATGGTGACTACATGTTGAATGAGGTGGAATTAAAAAGTAATCTGTGAATCTGTCTGTGGTGGAGTTAAAAGGACTTAAAATTCATTGCACCCTCAATCAACCAATCAGAAGACATGTGTATACAGTGATGTGTGTGAAGTATCGACAGTAAGAGGCCTTTAATGCTCAAAGGTTTTATATCCAAACCACCTAAATGAATTTCATCAGTTTAAGTGAAGAGATTGTCATATGAATAATAATTAATTCCCTGTACTTTTAATACTTTTTAAGACACATTTCAATCAGTGTTCAACTGTCAGCACCAAAATATTAATTAAAACTATCAACGTTTCAAACTGAATAAATTTAACACGATGCTTTAAGGTACACATTCATCTCCAGGAATGTTCCTCTGCTTGTTCATTTAAACTGTTTCCTTCAGGTGCCCTGTGTTGTTACAGCAATACAGACTTCTGTAGTACTGCTGTTTTTTATGGACAAAATTAGCAGTCCACTTTTCCACTGTACTTAAAAAAAAAAAAAAAAAGGCCCTGTTTCTAGAAGAAAGCTCATTGCAGGAAGTCTGGAGAAGATGATTACATTGCTTGTACCTTGGTGTTCCAGGCCACACAATCTGTCTATGAGCTTTTACCCTGACATCATTTGTCCCAACATGAATTACCATGTCACTGTTTTTCCTATTGTCACTGGCAAACAGAGCGGTGTGAAGTGGCACTACAGGCTGCCTGCATGGCATAAATACAAGGAATATTTTAAATGCGAATGAAAACATTTCCATGGAGCAAGGATGCAGGGTTGAGAGGGAATTTTGTCTGTCACCTTTAGAATAAATGTGAAAATAACAAAATGTTACATTTATCTCAGAAAACATCACATGCCCTGGGCAAAAGGCTTGAAAAAGAAAATAAATGTTTCCATGCTTTACAACTGTGCTACAGTCAGTTCACTGGTCTGACCAATACAACAGCCAACACTGTTCTTTTATGTGAATGATTTACTGTAGAAGATGTGAAAATGAAGATGAAGAAGTTGTGTTGAGTAAGTTGCAGAAGCTGTTGGGTAAGCCAGTGTGGTTAGTCAAACTGGAGAAGCACAAAACAGCTGCGTCATCTTTCCCGATTTAAACTTTAATGCTGAAAGAATCAAGAATCACAGGTTCACTAAATTTCATAGTAAACTAGTGTATGATAGGTGAGCTGGATCGCAATGTCTCTCAGTTCTCAGTGGACTATATGAATGATACACTTTAAGGCTGGATTAATAACTGAGCCAAGTGGGCAGTCAGATGTCAATGTGTGGCACTTTGTCGGAAAGGTCCCTACATCGTCTTGGGATTTTTGCAGAAGGGCCCTGTGAGAACATATATTTTTAACTCATAAAAGCTCATTTTGATACAACTTAAATAAATACAAGCATATGATGAAGGACCTTTGGCACGAGTAAGACATTTTACACTCTGCTGCTGTCACTGCCACAGACACTTGTGGTTTATTGTTTCTGCAACACTTCATTTTAAGTCCCTCTATTTGACATTTAGAAGCTATATATAAACATTTAATAAACATTCATAACAAACTATAATGTGGTTCTAAGCAGATAAGTGTAAGATAAGTGTTCTTGTATTTGTTAAAAACTATAATGTCTCCTGTGGACACTGAGTGGATCAATGAGTGGATCATAATGGGAAACCTTAGAATTGGTGACAAATGCTGTAATCGCTTAAAATATCCCTACAGCTCTGTACAACTCTATGACAGTGTGCCAGAAAGCATTTATCACATGTTTTAATACAACTCATAAATGTTAAACAGGGGGCAGGGGGACTTAATACAAAGAAACTATGAGCGGAGAGCAGTAAATGAGTGGAAGCCTTAGAGCTGTTCTGTGCTGGATATTGCTCAAAAATATTACTGTTATGCACGTGAGAGAGAGGGAAACAGACTTCTCTAAAATTTTAGGGGGAAAAAGTATCATTGAAATTGGTCTACAATTTAAAACAAGAGAGTCGCTAACCTCAGGCCTAACACACGTTACTCTTTGAGATTTTGTATTTTCCTGTGCTGTGTTTCAAACCTGTTTTTATCTGTGTGCCTCAGGACCACCTCACATTGGCCTGTCTGTTTGTCTACTAGTTGTCCTTTACCCTCTCCAGCTTGACTTGCTGAACTTCACCCACCATGTCTGGTATTTTACACTAAATGTCAATCCAGTGGGAGCAAGGTACAGAAAATCACAGTCTAATGATCAGAGACTTCAAATGTAGCAATTCAGTGTTATAAAAAAACACCATGAGACAGCACAAGGTCACCGGTATGTCCCTTAATGAGCTGGATTTTTAGGAGTTAACAAATAAAAGACTCAGAAGTTGATAAAAATCTTCAGTAAAC
The DNA here is from genome assembly GCA_037975185.1 of Centropyge bicolor. NCBI lineage: Eukaryota > Metazoa > Chordata > Actinopteri > Pomacanthidae > Centropyge > Centropyge bicolor. Next base: position 805,805 of record JBBMOC010000063.1, on the reverse strand, counting down.
CTGGACAAGGAGGGGCAGCAAATATGCATGTATTTTAAAGTCACCACTGATAAGAAATCATCTGATCCTAATAAATGAAAGAAGCTCAGAAATGTCTTGAATAAAGCCAGTGTTTTGTGGCCTTTAAATTAAAACACACTGTATTGCGTGCTACATTTAAAAGACAAGAAACCCAGAAACTCAAAAGAAAGAAAGTATTCAGAAAGACAGAGGAGCATTTGTAGTTATTAAATATAATAGTTATACCACCTCCACAGCTCAACAGGCAAGATTTGGTTAAAACACTAATAGGCAGGGGGACTGAACTCAGTTAGGGGGACAGAGTATCCAGAGTTTGACCGGGACACTGTGATGAATAAGAAATCAATATTGTTAGTCATAACAACAAACGTAACAAAAGATGGCGTAAAAGTAAACTAGTAAACATCAAGACAACTAAACAGCTGTAGATACAGTTGAAGAATGTAACAGATGTTAAGTTGATGATGTTCAGACTTTGTTGTTGGAAGTTTGCTCTTATTGCAGAGTTAGCAGTGCAGCTGGGTCTATAGATGGCACAGTCTGATGTGACCTTAATAGGTTTAGTGTTGGTGGAGGAGTGTTCAGCAGGACCAAGGACATGAGCACAGGAAATGAGAACATAAACAGAATCACTATACACTCTCAGTGGAGGACGTATTAATACTTTCTCTTGTAAACTTGAATCCTTTTTTGATCTTTTAAAACACGTTTCTTCTTTGCCGACTACATCAACAAACACTTCTTGAGTGACTCAGGCCAGAAGTAGGTCAGCAGTGCGTCACAGGGGTGTTGCCTTTCAGAGACTACAGGTGAGTAAGAAAGTGAAAAGTGAACAAAACATGGATGTCAGATGAGACATCGTGGCAGTGTTTTTAAGAACATATACATTTTGAGGAGCCACAGGTTTCAGGAATCATTAGTTTGATTATTTCTCAGCAAACATCAGGTGCCAGGGTGCTAATACTGTTTACTTAATTTAATTAAATGTGAAGAAGGGCTCCATAGAGTGCTACACAAATTCAAGAGTGGTTTCTTCAGCATAAGGATGTTGTTGTTGTTTGGAAACCTTTTAATTTCCTGCCCTGTCTTCTCAGATCAGCTGCAGACTGTCAGGATGAGGACAGAGAAGCCTGAAGCTATTCATTAGGTTATATTCATCCATATTCATATATAGTTGTATGCATTAGGTTTTACATGAGTGTTTCTATTATTCTGTCCACCCCCTGTGTGCACCATCACAAGGCCACATTGTATCCTGTTCAGTCGAGGTACAGTGATCCCTCCATCAACACATGACAGTCAGAATTTATCGAGCGGCAGCCAATCACAGCGCTCCTTTTAGGGCGAGCCTCCGTCGCGCCAGGCCAATGGGAGACGCGGAACGGGACCCGTGCCTCCGAGTTGTGCACAGCGATGCGGTCACGTGACGCTGGGAAAAGGAATGCCAACATGGACCCGTGGCAAGGACGGGATGTGAGTGTGCTCCGACAATAACACGACGGAGGAAAACACAGGACGCAGAAATACACGAAGCCATCGACGGCGCCGCGCTCCCGCACCGAACCTCCTCCGAGCAGCTCACGGTAGGTTGAGCCGAACGTCCCGGATCCTCCTGCTCGGATCGTCCGGACACACGCAGGAGTATAAATAGAACATTTTTGTGACCCAGCCGAACTTGAGACTCGTGGATTCCCTTGCAGTTGTGTCGAGGCGGGTTACCGTGTTGTGGCCGGCTGCTCCCTCACACACACACACACACACACTCACACACACCTGCTCGGTGTGGCTGCTCGGGGACTCGGGCTCGGTTGAGCTCGGTTATGGGCGCGTCGGTGCGGGCCGTGTTTCCCCGGAGCCTCGGCCGCGCAGTGTGTGAAGAGTGAGGCCCTGCTGCAACATGTGCTGCCTCTGACAGCAGCAAACTGCCTTTACATAAGCAGCTGGGACTTTCTTACCTCTGCAAAGCGCCTCTGTTCTGACTCTGCTGGGAAATGTGAGGTCTGATGGGGGTCTCAGATTCCCTGCCCCCCCTAGCTAATTAAAGATTAACTTTTAATGTACCCGAAATTTGCATAACCAAAGAATTTTCCGTTGTGTTTTTGTATCTATTTTAAATATATTTTAATATGTGTTTTTCTTTTTAAATATCTGCCAGCTCTATATAGTAGCCTATATAGTTGTTATGTAAATAGCAACTGGCCAAAATGGTATTGTAGCCCATAGATGAAGATGGATGATTATTATTATGATTATTATTATTATAGAAAGCTTGAGGGGAATATTCTTTCAAGAGGTCCTATATCTGACAACAAAGATAAGATATCTAATGTCAGAATGAAGTGGTCAGCTGTAACTCAAAATAGGCCCCAGCCTCTCAGGGTCACAGAAGCCTATGGTTGATTATATGACTGTTGGTTTTGGTAACCTGATTATTTGCAAGTTTGTTAAAGAGTGCACACTGCTAAAGTACAATCACAGCTTTTGGAGCGTGAACGTCTGGAAATATTTTAGTTCATGTTGTGCTCAAATGCTGCATGACTCCAGATAAAGTTGTGAAATAACCACAAATTAAAACAAGTTAAGTTTTACAGTGTAGGAGAAGTTGTCAGGCGTCGGGTTGGTTGGCCAATCATAGGGTTGATGGTTGGACCGCGGCACTTCCTGTGCACATGTTGAAGTGTCCACTGAATCCAAACTTTCCCCAGATGTGAATTTCCCCACTGTGGGACGAATAAAGCCTTATCTTATGTGTGTGTATCTACCAAATGTTCAGTATTCAATTAGTAATATTATTTATCCATTTTCAGTAGATTTGATGAACATACTATGTTATCATGTCAATATTTCTAAGTCAACATGATTAAAAATAATTAATTAATACATACATTCAGGTTTATTAAACGTCAATAATCTAAAGGTGCCCTTACAAGATTCAAATCTGTGTGCTGAGGTTAATAAATAGACTCTTCATACACTTTTACTTTGTGCTGGGTAATAAAATCTCATTTCCCTGTTGCCCTTGCAGGTTTTTGTGATCCCACCTCTGGATAGTGTTTCCTCAACATCCTCTCTTCTGCGTTTGGCCTGGATCAATGGTGTCTCTCAGCAGCAGAACGCTGAGTTTGGAGAATGACCTGTTCAGGGACAGCAGCAGCAGCAGCCTGTTCTCCCTCGGCCTGGGAGACGGAGCCCACAGCGAGGGGGGCAGTTCGGCCTCCTGTGACAGCCCTGAGGCCGAGGAGCTGGGGGCTATGCACAGCTACAGCCCTGGAGAGGAGGAAGACGAGGAGGAGGAAGAAGATGAAGAGGAGGGGGCTCGTCTGCATATTTTTCTTGGAGCAGAGGGAGAAGAGGAACCTGCGAGTCAGGAGCCTAACCTGCCAGAATTCCCTTTCCATCCCTCTTCCCCCTTCTCCCCGACCCTGGAGGATATAGAGGAGTTCTTGAGGGAAAAGATGGAGCTGGTCAAAGAGGAGCTACTGACTCCAAAAGAGGAGGCCTCCCCTCTACCATGCAGTGACTCTCCAGCCTCCACTACACCCCCGGCTGCTTCCTCAGAGACTTGCAGAGACCCGGGTGCTAGTGCCTCACATTGCACTTCAGGCCCAAACACTCCTCAGAACGGGCACAACAGCCCCAGCCCAGCTGACCCTTCCCCTTCTGCCCAAACTAAGCCCTCACCTTCCTCCTTAACCCCACCCATGCTCCTGGGCGGTCCGCTGGTTCTCCAGCTGCAGCCCCTACCTCTGGCCCAGCCTCAGACCCCAGCAGGCTCTCCTCCTGGGACTCAAAGTGGTATTTGGCTCACTCATCTGGTCATGGGGCTCCAAGGTGGAGCAGGACAAAATCTCACCCTGCTGGCCCCACAGGTGCCCTCCACCCCTACCACCTTGTTATCACTGAACAGTGGAGATAACAAGTCAGCTGACCAGAAGTATGTGAAGATTGCCCCTCTGCCCATCACTATGAGGACTCTTGAGATCACGGGTGTGACTGGGGTGGGGGGCCAGGGCAGTGGTCTGTTGAAGGCCGTGGCCCCCCGGTTGACCAGAGTGCCGCCTACAGAGAGGGTCCATAAGTGCTCCCACCCAGGCTGTGGGAAGATGTACACCAAAAGCAGCCATCTGAAAGCTCACTTCCGCCGGCATACGGGAGAGAAGCCCTACACGTGTAGCTGGCCTGACTGTGGCTGGAGGTACGTGACATGATGTGTACTGTACTGGGTTTCACACTCAATATTAAGTTTAGCTTTATGATGAGATTTTCCCACTGGTTTCTACAAAGGGATGCATTAATGGGGCTCGGTGCTTCAGGTACTAACGAGATGATGAACCGTGAACAAGGAAGTCCAGTCAGTGCAATAGACGCTGCACTGCAGGTTTACAATAGTATGAGGAAATATTTAATAACTCTGTAAAATGTTCACTGTTATCATAGTGACAATCATTTGATTCTTGGTTTCAATGATTGCAATCTACCTGGAATGTTGAGAGCACATATTTGTGTGGCCAAGAGTCTTCCTGGATGATGTGGCATTGAGTTGAACCAAAGGTTGAGCCAACTTTTTTTGCCATTTGTTCCATTATTTCACCAGCGCCCTCTGTGTTGGCAGTCTCATAGTTTAGTTTTCATTTAGTGGTAATGTGTAATACACCAAAATGTCTCATCATAGACCTCTTGTGCTCCATGCTGAAACTATATTTGAGTATTAGTGGATGGATATTATTCTCCAAAGTAAGCAACTAGTCATAAAAACTAGTATTAAAATAGGGCTGCAACTGTTGATCATTTTGATTGTCTTTTTATTTTCTCATTTAAGCCTATTAAGTGTCAGAAAAAAGAAAAAAGTTCTGTCACAATTTTTGAGAGCTCATGATGACGTCTTCACAGTGTTTTATGATCAGCTGTCTAAAACTTTCAGATATTCACTTTACAGTTCTGTGAATCTGAGTCTGTTGCAGCTGAAATCAGTCATACGTTATCATTTTTGCCTGATTAGTGGCGTAATGGAGTACTCCAAGATCAAGATTGTTGTTGATTCATTTTCTCTCAGTCAATGAATTGATTGAGAAATTGTTTCACAAATCATTTTCACAAAATTAACATAAGAATACAGGAATGTGCCAGTGGAGAATTTAACAAGATCCTGTGTACGATGACTGAATTGTAATAAAAACTTGACAAAAAGGAAAATCTAGTCGTTAAAACTTGACTCATATGTTTTTTAAAAACCTTTGTTTTTAAACTAAATATAACATATGGGAACAGGTTTACATGTGCAGTCACATGTTCATTTGCTGAGTCGTGATTTTAGCTGTTGAGTCTCCGTCTCCTTCTCTTCAAACGTTAACAGGAAAACATGCTCCTGCCAGTCCAATTATATTGTTTGATTATGTATAGACTGCACCAATCCCAAATGAGAAACTGCCATATTTAACTGCATACCATATACTGCTGTTTGTTATAGCATATGACAGACACTCAGGCTCGTACTCAGGGTGAATATGGATTAAATGCTTGGAAGCCTACTGTCACTCACATATGTTGTGTCTGAAATCCCTCCATCGCTATTTCCTTTGTGAGAAACACCCATTACAGTGTAATGAGTAGTCCACTTTAGAGACTTCAGGCTCTTATCAATCATCATCATATCCATCAAGGCATGCATTGCATTGTGGGACTTTTTGCAAATAGTGTACATGCCATGAACATTTTTCATTCCAACCTGGCAACTCTGAGAGCACAGTGTAGTGCATAAAAAATAGATATCTATAAGCAATTCTAGTTATCAGTGTAATGAATAGGGCATGATTTTGGATACAGCCACAGTCATGGGAACGTGTGACTAGTAGGTTCATTACCGGCAGGGTCAGACATGTGATTGTAGGGGTCCACAGAAAGTCTATTAGAATGTGTGGGTTATAGAGCAGGGGTCCAGAATGGTGATCCCTCTGTGGCCCTCCCACTATGTCCACATTTGGTGTTAATGTTCTCACAGCTAATCAGATAAATTTGCCAAACTTGCTGTATCTCCCTTTGTTACTGTGTTCCTTACTCCACCTGTCTGCTTATGTGTCACCAGGTTCTCCCGATCCGACGAGCTGTCTCGTCACCGCCGCTCTCACTCCGGAATCAAGCCGTACGAGTGCTCACTGTGCGAGAAGAAGTTCGCCCGGAGTGACCACTTATCCAAACACACAAAGGTCCACCGCAGCTCCAGGCCCAGCAGGATCATCAGGGCCACCGTGTGACACCTCCAGCTGGCCTACACCCTGCCCTGCATCCACCCAGCCTGGTCTGGCTTTGACCAGGGGGGTCCGGGACTCCCTCAGGACTTTTGGTGCTTCACAAGCAGAACTTTCAGAAGAATCTTGAGAGCCGGCTGCTGTTGTCCCCTCGTAGTTTCCTTCCTCTCTCTCCTCCCCGCTGTTTATCTTCCACTGTTTCTTCTGAGCAGCTCGTCTTCTACTGAGCGAACAGCCACCTCAGGAAAAAGTCAGCTGAAAGTGGATTTCCTGGCCTTCACACACACACACACACAATACAAAACAAACAACAGGGGACTGCCTTACAAAGGCCCCTCTTGCCACCATTGCTTGGACTCCTGTTCCTGTTACCAAGCCACCAGGTGCTGTTGGAAGTAGGGTGGTAACCAGTTATAGGAGTGTCTGTAATTCTATCATCTCCATTCTACTTTTGTGATCGCCTTTCTTCCTCAAAGCCCAAGGGTCCACATGCAAAAGCTTCCAACGTTATAGTGCGTTGCTAAAGTGAAAGATGAATCTGTGTAGCGCTACATTTACGCCATGTGTTGTAATCGCGAGGCTTGCGATGGACTAGGGTGTAATCATGAATAAAGCAGCCGAATCTCCTCTAGATGCTTAGATTTTCAGAGTTACAGTTTACCCTGAATGAAGGGTATGACATTGACACGAGGAGAAAAAGCTGAGACGTAGTTTTTGTCAGACTAAACATGTGACTTGCTCACAATTTGGCCGAGCTGAGGAAAAACTTCCTATGTTTTATTTGCATCCAACCCTGGCCTTTATTGCTTTCGTCCAATCATAATCCACCCTGTTTTGACCTGTATGCCTTTTCTCAGCCCCAGTATGCCCTAATCTCTATTGATGCCTTTGTCCATATCATGAAATCTCACTTGATCCTACTGTTATCATATGACTGCTCTTATTTAACTGTGATTCTGAACTGGGGGTTGCCAAACCAGAAATCCCTGTTCTGGCCCTGCAAGAGCATGGAAACGACATCCTCCGTGCGTGACAGTCTATAAGCTCTTTGTTCTCTGAAATTCTCTTGAAATCATTGTGCAGCCGACTTATGTGGCCTAGAAAACTACTCGGTCTATATGTTATGTTCTGGCTCAATGGTGCAAAAGTGATATGAAACACTGCTCTTTCTTCTTTACACTAGCAGTTACTGTAAAACATTTCTCTGTTGGTTATAGCAGCAAGAAAAGCTAATAGGTTAAACAGCTGTAAAGGCAGCTAACATCTATTCAATCATCTGTATTAGCATACTCAATATAATATGTACTGAACGTGTACAGCTTGTAGCCTTTATATAGATGTTTTTTTATCAAAGAGGATTTTCAATCAGTGCATTAAGCTATTCAGTCGTGTTTCTGGAGAGGTTTTTGGTCTGTTATGTGAGTTTGATTGTAGCGTGATCAATCTTTGGAATGTCAGACTGATTATGGTCTGGGATTTGGAGTCCCACTCTACCCATTCACAAACCATTAAGCTGAGTCTGCTGGTCTCAAGTGCACTTGTGTTCGTGGAAAGTGAGAAACAGTCATTGTGCTCTTATGGCAGTTCCATAAAATGTACTGGAGCCGTAAAATGCCAAAAAAAAAAAAAAAAAGTTTTTCTAAGGAAGGTTAAACTGCAGCGCGCAGTGCAGTTACTTTTATCATTTATTCTTTGATCTCCACACTTTGGTGCTTGTTAACCTATCAGTGCTTCACATGAAGAGACTGTAACTGACAGCATAACGCTTCATATAACTGGATTGTCTCTGTTGAACCAGCAGACACTTGCTACTACAAACCATAGGCTACTGGCAATCTTCACGTAGCTCGACTCGGGCAACATTGGTGCTTTCGGATAAACTCAAAAGTAGAGCACTTCTGCATGTAGCAGTGCATACTCATTTACACACAAGTCATGCTCATATCTTTGTCTGTTAGCATCATGGACACATTAGGCCTTGCTCTTTAAAAAACAACCACGCTTAGTAATGTAGAAAGCCATTCAAAGCAGACAGACGGGCAGACGTGTTTATCTGTCTGAACCAGTGCTGTCTTTGTGTCTGAGCCTCCCCAGGCTGCTTCTACTGACCTACATCCAGACCTGTGTTCCCTAATCATCGTCATCCAGTTCTTTCTCTCTTCTCTGTTTCTCTCTCAGTCCTGCCTGTGTATCTGGTTGAGCACGGGCTGTATTTTTTTTAATACCAGAAATGCTATTTTCCTATTTGCAAAAATAAAAGCAAAAAAATGAAAATCCTTTGCTTTGTTATTTGAGAATGCACAACCATTACCATTTGACATAATTTGATAATCTTATTGTGTGAAATGATATCGTCCTGTGTAGACCAGTAAATGTTGGTCAACGCAAAGTAATTAAGTACATTTACTCAAGTGCTATGCTCCCTGCAGCACACATTATTTCAGGTGCTTTACAATAGCATTGGTGGTTCAGTGGTAGAATTCTCGCCTGCCACGCGGGAGGCCCGGGTTCGATTCCCGGCCAATGCAGCATAATTTTGGATATTTTCCCTTCACAGGAAGGATGCAGGACTATCTTATCTTGCATTAACAGTAGATCAAATAGCTTGGTGCAATGTGAGAGGGGCTGCTCAGAGAGACAAAGTGACAAAATTATGACCGAACTCTGAAGTTTCCAGCAGCCTCTTTTAACTTGTTTTGGTTGAAGAGGCCACAGCTTCTCTGTTTTGGCTCTGATCTCATCAGCTTCATCTCAAAAGCTGATGGAGACAAAGCAGAGCTTTAAAGATAGTGAATACTGGACTTATTATAGTATGTAGTATAGTATTATAGTATTCACTAACTGGCCACAATGACAACTTGGAATCAATGCTGATTTTGTTCTATCTGTTTGGTAACATGTTCCAACATCACAACGACTTGGTGATACTGTTAATGATGTTTTCTATTACAGCTATTAGCTTACTAGCTATTACACTTCCCTCAATGGCGCAGAAAAAAAATCTGTGAACGAGCTTACAACGTACAATGCTTAGCCATTTGTACAAACTCAAGTATTTGCACATACATTTTCCACCTTCTACTTCGATACATGTAAGAGAAAAGTGTACTTTTTACTCCACTACCTTTATTTGACAACCTTAGGACAAGTTCCTTGGCAGATTCAATTTGTTTTCATCAGTGAGAACAAATACACCAAACCAAAGTAGAACATTTTGTGGGATGGAAAAAACCAAAACAGCGAGGAGAACTCCAAAGTCAAGTGACTCCAGCATCCTCTTTCATATGACACACAGTCATTTGACACATTAACAGATTTGTTGTGTGAAAAAAAAAATCAAAACAATGAACAGTACAGGTTTAACATTTTTAAAATATATCTTTCATAAGTAACAAATACAACGCCTGTAACTCCACCTCAGTGGGCTACAACATTAAAATGCTTCTTACATGTAGATGCATCATAGAAACTTATATAAATACATATTATATAATACATTATATAAATATAATGGGAACTTATTTGGGATCCTGCCATATTTATGTATATGACACTCATACAGGAAAGTCTATTTAAAGCCTAGATGTATTTCAATTATTCTTGATTTAGTGGCTGTAAAGAATCAAACAGAATTTTTTTTCTAATTTTCCCATCATCCTGCTTTAATAAAGAGAAATAAACCTCCCCATACTGGTCAGCTTTGCTGTTGTGACCAGCCTACAGTTAGTCACCAGCCTACTCTCCTTTCACTGTGTCTCGAGTCACCTCTTCTCCTCTAATTTACCCAGTGACTGTCTCGTTGAAATGACACCAATCTGAATTTCCTGCAGAGCTGAACGACAGCAAGGATTACAGCACAGAGTGGGTGGCAGGATAAACCACATCAAGGCCACTTCGCTGAGCCTTTGAATAAAAAAATGCTGCAGGCAGGTTTCAATCCTGTAATCACTTTCCGATACTGATGTGAGTGCTGCAGTGTGCTGCAATATCTCTTCGTGCAATAATGTAGAAAGGAGAGAGGAAGCTGCAACTCTGTCTGCACGCATATCAGCCTGGAATTTCTGCCTGTTGGTGCTTTCCAGTTGTGTTTGGCTAGGAGGGAGCACCCGGAGGAAACTGGGACCAGCTTCAAAGCAGAAAATCTGTGTTGCCTCCTTTCCTGCCATGCTCTTCCACACTCTGGAATGCTCTCGCTGATCAGGGACGACGTGGTCAGAAAAAGCCTATGATTCCTGTCGTGCCGCTTCGTTTCGTAAACTGTAGCTCAGGCAGGCGTCTGAAGAGAAAGTGGGCTGGAACAGGAGGACAGAGGGAAGAAGGGGGTTTCCTTTTTGGAATGAAATGTGCCCACAGGCTGTAATGTAATAAGAGGAGCTGACAACAGTTGTGACCAGAGGTTATTGTACAACAGAGTACTGTAGTGTCTGTACAGAGGAACAGTACTGGCTTTTAAAAGCTATAGATTTCCTCTGATCAGTAAGTGTGACAAGAACATCTCCCTCCTAAAGCTATGGAACAGAGACCAATATTGTTATTCTGTTTCGATGGATAGTTTGAGGTTGTGCCTTTGTCAATTAAAACAAATATGTTCTCCCTCCTTCCTTTATTCCTTCATCCCTCTTCCTTCCTCACTCTTGCCTAGTTGAAAACTAAACTAAAAGAAAAGCTTAAAGTTGCTCATAATTTTTTTAAATTAACAACGGCTCATATGATGATATGTAATCTAAAACTCTTGTAGTGATGAATCCAAAGAGAACTATCAGCCGATTCTGCCGTCTTTCAGATCACTGTTTTGTGTCTATGGCCCACAACTTTACTGTTTTCAGTCTCACTGCTCTCATCGACCTGGTTTCCAGCAACAGCACGGCAGCTGTTTTCAGTGAAAAAGCTCTGATAAACCCACTGCATGATCTGTGCCCAGCACCAAATGGCAGACAGACAATGTTATCTGATGAACATACTGGAGCATTTAACAACCAAAGAGCCAGATATTTCCCTCAGGAGTTGTGGAGACCAAAAGCAGAGCTAAAAGGTAACTATAACACATTCCTCCGACTTTTATTAATTAATATTCTGTGCCTGCTAGATGTGTGAATGTTTTGCTAACATATCAGCAATAACAACCATGTAAGGAGATAAAATGTCAATTTTGTGTTTACAGCTTTTTTAACTCCCCTTAAGTGGCCAAAAAAAAAAAAAAAATCAATTACTGTTGCCTTAAAATGGCTTTTTAAAAACATCATTTACTTTAAAGAAGGAAGGATTAAACCATTTCCTCACTCAACTTACATTCCCATGGATTAAAAAGAACTTATGCACAACCCAGATTCCTAAAAAGTTGGGACACTGTGTCAAACATAAATATAACATAATGCAATGATTTGCTCTTCCTTTTTGACAGATATTTGATTACAGTACAAAGACTACATATTTAATGTTTGACCTCATCAACTTCAGTGTTTTTTGTAAATATCAGCTTATTCTGAATTTGATGGCAGCAACATGTTTCCAACAAGTTGTGACAGGAGCAGCAAAAGACTGTTAAAATTGTGGACTGATCCAAAAACACCTGTTTGGATCATTCCACAGGTAAACAGGTTCATTGGTAACAAGTGATAGGATCAAGAGGTTCATCCTGGAAAGATTCAGTCATTCACAAGCAAGGATGGAGAGAGGTTCACCACTCCACTACATGATTGTATAAAGGAGATTAATACATAGGTTCAGGAAGATCTTGTGTGTGTCAGTAAATGAAAATGCATTTTTAATTTATCAGTTTTTATATATGTTTCAACAGCATCACAGCTTTTTTCAACTCAGCATTGTAAAATATCAGCACATTACAAACCTACAGAAGATGCTAATAGGGGGAATCCAAATACTACCTCGGATTTCTTCCTCGGCTGTGATGAGTCACTCAGCCAGCAAGTCAATCCAGCCCCCCTACTCTATAAATAATCACCCTCTGGTCTTTGAATGCATCACATTAAAGGCTGAATAGTTGTAACATTTTTTGGCCTGTTAAGACTTACACAATGCTTTGATGGGTTGCCATTAAATGACAGCTCCTCAGTGATAATGTAATACAATGTAGGGACGTATTTGGCAGCTTCTGTTGCTGCTGCAGACTCTGTGGTGCCCATGACACCTACTTAATGTCTTATTCAAAGGTATGCTTGCATTTATGTCTTCCCTGTCTTGAGCTTCTACATGTTGTAAATAAACATACTGTATACTTACAATTAAATAGATCCACTCTTTTCATTTAATCTAAAAACATGGTTAAAGTGAAATTTGTCATATATTTATTTTGTGTTCAACCCAGATAATTGTCAGGTTAACACAAATGAATGTGTACAATATGTTAGACAGAAATGTGCTGGTTGATGGTAGTGACACTGCTGTGATATGCTGCCACTTGGTGGTTAATCTGAAAACATATTTACAGTTTCTACCGTAGGTGTCTGTGAAGAGGATATTATTTAAATTTGCTGATGACAACCTGCTTTAATAGAAACTCACTACCATGAGGTTTATCATGTTGGATGATTCCAAAATGCTCTTGCACTTTTACTGTACCAGTTACAAGGACTACATGCGTAACAAATATAACATTTCAAATTGGTACAAAAAAGGATGAAACACAAATGATCAGTAGTCTAAACTCGTATTTGTATCAAGTTAGGCAATTGTACTATACTGCACATTTCATTAAACAGTAAACTCAATGTGTTTTTCATTAGAATACAAATACCCAGTCACTCCAAGACAGTGAGGAAACAGTATCTACCACACAAACATAAGGACAGAGACAACTCAGAGAAAAGTTTTCAGTTTGCATTTAAATGCGAGCACAGCTGTGACAGATTACAGAACTTCAGTCTGTTTTCTTCCTAAGAGTTGGACCAAAGTAACTAAAAGCAACTTCTCCAGACTTGGATTTCATCCTAAGTACAGTTGCAAAAAACAGAAAACTCCATGGCCTGAGGGGTCTGACTGGATATAAGACAGTAAGGAGGTCAGAAATACAATGACGAGCCAAGCTATTCAGCGACTGCAAGGCTTATAGTAGAATTTTTAAGTCAGTGGAATGATTCCAATAGTGGAGTACCAATACTGGATGTTTATCAATGTGTCACTGAAGCTTGAGCCTGTTTGTCTGGATAAACCAGCAACAAGTGTTACCGCTGAGTTGTTTAAATGAATTCAAAAACCTGTTTCTAAGAACCAGGGCGTGATATAAATCCTGTATTTTTTTAATTTTATTTTAAGTGTCCAAAATTATTCTGGTGTTTATGACTTACTCCAGAAAGAGTGACTATTATTTTATTGCAACAAGCAGGTGGTAGAAGTTTAGATATCATACAGATGCAAGAAAGTAGCCATTGTATGTAAGAGACAAAGCTGCTTAGCTTATTGTCTGTAGGTGGCTCAAGTGTTTCAACTGAGAAACTATGATTTCCTTTGCCTATAGGAGGCGACATTAATGCAGGCCTAAACTAATGCAGCTGTTGCCCTCCTTTCCTCCAGATGGGGGAGGTTGTTCTGACAATAACCGAACAGCTTCACCTAGTGGACATTTGGCAGCCTGCTAAATGTGAATTGTGATTTTGTGAGTTATGAGTGAGTTACGATCTAGTTCCATTAATTGCTTTGCATCAAATATAGAAAAAAGATTTGGGATGATAACCCTTTTTCTGACCCAATGCATGCTGGGAATAGGCTGAAAATCACAGAGAGAGTGAGGAAGTGAAAGAAACACAGTGTCGGAAAATATATTGCTGTGGCATTAGGCAGCTTTTACCACACATTTATTTGCTTTCATCTCTTTTCTAGTTTAAATTTCAAACAATATTTCCCACAATGACTTCTCTCCTTATTGGCACCAAATCTAATTATTCGACAGTGCATCCATTCATTTTTATTACCTGAAGTAACTGCAATATGTAATTGTACCTGAAGTAATTGCAATAATTATGAATTTACTCAATTTCAAAGAAAACATTATTTTCTAATAAAATATTTGTTAAAATATGTGCTTTGATTATTGTTTCATCTACTGAGAATTGGACAGTCAGATTGTAGCAGCACGTTGAAAACCACAAGCCTGCAGAGAGAACAAACAATATGTGGTGTAAGTTAGAGACACTGCACACACACACACTGCTATTGTTGTAACCGTGTGACAAACAGACAACAAACTAATAAACAAAACAAGCAGCGAAACAAGGGAGGAAGTGATCTCAGCGTGAGTTTAATGACACGTTGTCGTGCTCGCGGAAGCATCGGAATTTTGACCGTCGTACACAACAAGCAAACAGGTGGTATTTTTCTCTCACAGGACGCGCTGAGATGAAACTTTAACACTAGAAGAACATGCAAACCCTATCAACGAGGGAACGGTACAGCTTATGTATATTACAAAACCTTTAATATCCTGTGAAAGACTTGATTTGAATGTCGTGTTTTCTCCGAGTTGTCATTGCTATTTATTTTTATTATAATAACACCAATGATACTGAAATGTTTCACTAAAGCGCATTTTCTCACTTTCTCATCGAAAATCAAAGAGACTATTTGCAGCATAATTCATACGTTAAAAAACAACAGCTAATAACACTCAAAGTCCCCGTTATGTTTACGAGCAGCCGCGCTGAGTGGCGCGACGGCACTCGATCGTGAGGTGTACGAGGACCGTTGAACGCAGCATTTTTTCAGTTCAAAGGATTTATCGTCAGTAGAAGAAGCGAAAGGCAGTTTAATGTATTTTCCGTCCAGGCATTTCTTTGACACCCTGGTTGAAACTTGTTTCTCGAGCTATGGCGCAGTAGAAAGCTTTCCAGCAATGTTTTGGGAATATTTCGACGCGGCTCGAAGACTCGGAAATTCAGCGGGCTCTGCGAGCGAGGTAATGTTAGCTGGCGAGCTAACGTGAAGCTAGCTAACAGCTAACTTACAGCTAGCAAACTGTTAAGGCTTTGATTTGTTTGTCCCTCCACTGTTTACTGCTGAATACTAAATGCTAAACGCGACAGTATTTGAGCTGCACGCTTGAAACTGGGGGGGAAATAAGTGGCGGGCTGTGTTGACGGTACCGACACTGACGTTATTCATCAACAAGTGGTCTTGTATTTAGCTGTGTGTGGGTGCCTGGCGATCGGACAGTAGAAACCCGTCACTCCAGTGCACTTCATAGCGCATGATTAAGCCATGTTACATGACTGATATGACCTAGCTTTCGTTATCTCACTGCTCCGTAGATAACGTCTGCCGCTAATGTCAGACGTTACATAACGTTTAGTGGTAATCTTTTTGCCTGGCACCAGTTTTGACACTGTCCTATTTTTGCCCCGATATCAGCGGTTTTAACATGACAGTTTGGGACAGATTGTGTGTGTGGGGGGTGTGTCTCCAACCCAGCAGGTCTGGATGAGTCAGGGCAGATTTACTCGTCCCCATAAGAAGCTTAGACACACACACACACACACACACACACTTGTTGACAGATACTGACAGGGAGAGCACAAGTCACATTCAGCCTGTAACATAGAGTGAAAAAAAATTCACACGAAGAAGCAGCGACACATACCAATCATTATTAGGATTAATGCCACATGTGTGTGTCAACTTAGTGCCAATAACTTCTTCTGTGGCTCTTCAAGGCAATATCTCAGTAGTTGGGATTTGAATTCCAGCAATATAGTACTCAAAGGGGAGATGGTTTATCTTGGAAATAAAATCCTTCCCTTGCAGAAAAAGTGGGCTTTCTGACACTCCTGTGTCACTGCATAGACGGCATGTGTGTGCAACGACGGTATGTGTGTGTAACTGCATTTCCACACTTGCATTGCATGTGGATGGATTATCAAGAGTGGGTTCTAAGCCTAATCTAAGAGACTTTGAATGAAAGCATGATGGTGGATGACAGAAGGTTTGGCTTTTACATGTCCAAGATGAGTGGAGTTGCTGGGATTTAAGATCTCAAATGTGTACAATAACTGGAGCACAACACAAGACGCCGCCTCAGCACATCTGCCATGTGGGAGGCAGCCCTTCATAGCTGAGAGCTGGTGACGGGGGATGGCTCAGGTCATAACAAGTAATAGTCAAACTGCAGTTAACATCACAGTGCAATACTGGGTACCACTGCGCCACGCTCTGTTTATAGGAGGTTATGACAGCTACAGATGGGCCCTCTCCTAAATGTCCCAAAGACTAAGCCTATCTGCTGTGACAATGTCTTCTACCTTAATGGAGAAATGGTTCAAGTATAACATCTGTTGTTCATGATTAGAAATGTATGTGCAGCAGCAAGTGGAGGTGGAGTTGGTGGGCGGTGTTATTGTTTAGGTTGCATTCAGCAAGCATACACTGGGTGAATAACTCTAGAGCGATGTCTTGATCCCACCTTACCTCCCCTGCTAACCAGTTTCTTGCAGCAAAACATGTCGGTTACTTGCTGTACTGAGCATCTCAGATATACATCCTGAGTTATGAATATGCAGTTATCTTGATTGTTGATTGTCCCATTCCATCGAGGATTGCAAACTATCAGTTACTGAAAGTTGGCATTGAATATCTGGTCAGAGTCCTCGGCTTGTTTAAAATTCTTTAAGTAAATATTTCTGTATTCAAATAATAATCCTGCTCAGCATTTTATTTTGGCAGAGTTCTTGCAAAGCAGCTTTGTATTTGGACAAATTTAAACATGAATACATTTTGGGTATATTTTATATTTTTAGAATATTAAACTCAAATGAAACCGAAAGGGAGTGAAAGGGGTCCCTGTTAGTGATGAGCTTGCCGAGAATTATGAGCTGAATCTGCAGCTCCTTTCGGCTTTAAGGAGCTTTATAGTGAGTTTCAGCTCATTGTTTAGCTGTCTAGCACACAACTTTACTCTTCACTTTCACCACTCTTATAGAGTAATTTTTGTTTTTAGGGAAAAAGGTCGACCAATTAATTGGTTTGGCAGATTTATTTGCCCTGATAGGACATTTTACATATTATCAGTGGGACTTGACTCCAGTAGAGGCTAATGGCTGCATAGTCTCTCTGGGATGTACATCACCAACCAGAGTCAAAGAGGGGAGGGTACTGTAAAATTGAACAATAAGGAGCTTGATTAGAGGGTACAGCTCCAGAGAAATTATGGTGTGTGAGTGAGTCTAGTGTATTGTTCTTCATTTTAAGATGTATTTACATGATTTTCTTTGGCTGGACCACAACAGCAGGGCCAGTCCTATTAGCGTGATGTTCATTCTTAGATTTATCCAGATTTATTTAGGCATTTATTGCTTTGAGTTCAATGTTCCAGATTTATTTATTTATTTATTGAGGAGGATATCATGTCAGCTATTTCCTACTCCATACTGCAAATCCACTATGGGTCGACCTCTGCAAAACACCAACTGTGCACTACACAGACAGACAGACACAGTGAGAGACTAGCTGGTGAACACAGTGGAACATTTAGCAGCTCAAAGAGCCAAATGATTCCCTCAGGAGGTGTTGGAGACCAAAACAAAAAAGGGAAAATGACTTATTGCAGGTTTGGATGTGAACAAAGTATGAAAATTATGAATCATCACAAGTTTGACCCACTTGCATGAACAGCTTAACAAAGTTGCAAATATCACTGGGACAGTGCAGATGTTTTGGATATACAAAAGTTGTAAGTCATATTAAAAGGTCAAATACCGATGAAAATTGTGTCGTTATATCCATATGTATGTTATAATTATTTATACACAGTTATTTAAAGAGAGATATGCTGCATCCACAACCCTAAAGCTCGAGGACCCAAAAGCTTGTTACTGTGCCTTTACTCCAAATAGGCAGTGAAAAAGACCTGTTAGGAGCGCCAGGTTTCAGGCAACACATTTTCGTGGTACTGCCAATACAGCAAAGTTGTTGTCATGCCAAGATGAAATGCCACTGATGGCATGTATGAGATTAGGTAAGAGACTTCAAGATAATGTTTCCTTTCAGTCTTACACTTTCATGGGAAGTAGGTTTTCCTCATCTTTCATTTCCCAGACAACTGCAAGCTGCCAGGAGGATGCAGAGAGACAGCAGGACAAGGAGCTCTGAAGCTGTTTAGAAGACAAAGAGTGATCCTAGTATCTCTGAGATATTTAAGTACTGCATTGTTTGATCTTTCTATAATATCCACCCACACTATATACATTCATACCTACTCTGGTTTGGGCCCACACTCTTGTCACTCACAACATGAGGCCTCCCTTTTTTCATCTGTTTGTATCTGGTGAAAGCCCTTCCTCTGGTGAAAAGTGGACCCTGTCACTTTTGTCTGGACAGCATGTAATTTTGTGACCCTTGAGAGGTGCACCTGCCTGAGTTGACAAGCAGGGGGGATTGTAATCAATGCAGAAGTTTATCAACTTGTTTGAGACACTCAAGTAGGATTCACCAGTTACCAATGCTGGTGTTGGGCCTGTTTCAGGTCCAGATCGGATTGGGCTGTGAATATTATGTTAATAGTAAGATTTCCAAAGGCAATTTTTTTCTCAGCGTTTTAAGGGTACAAACTAATAGTCACCGCTGGTTTTTGAGACTAGATTGAAGTCCTGAAGATGGTCTAACCAGATGAAGTGAACAAGTCTGTGTGAGTGTACCACATGTGTTTATGGCCTTTCATCTCAGCATAGGATGTCACGCTGAAAAGCATATGCGGACTGCGGCAAAGCCACTGAGAAATATCAAAGAAAATGGCAGATGTGTGTGCGCCTTAGCAGAGGGTAATAAAAGTATTGCAGTAAAACACAAGCATAATCAAAAGTAAGCTTATTTCATTGTGTATTATGCAACCTACAATACAACCTACAAAACCAGTAACTTTTAGTTGCCAAGGTAATGTAATCACAGCACATTTGTAGCTGGAATTCACCATCAATTTGGTTGCTGATCTTTCCCAATGTAAAGAAAAAATGAAAATGGGACAAATCAAACAAAGACCCCAGTCGGGGATAGGGTTGCAGAGTATGATTGGCAGATATGCACTTAATTTCATGAAGAACAGCATAGTCAACAACATAGACAAGTGTGTCAATAAAATGCTTGTGAAATTGTTTGGAGCTATAGTAATGATTATACACTATCAAAAACATAGTTTGCTTGCTGGGATCTTTGTGATGTGTGTTGCACGTTATGAGGAGCATTTAATTTTCATGGCCATGGTTTTTTGCCACTCTCTGAAAGACAGATGTGAACAATATGTTTGACTTTGAATAGGATTTTTTCAGTAGTCATATCACAGTGCCACATTATAGAAGTGTCCTCAAAAGAAAGAAAAACATATTTATGATTGTGTGCAAATTTCTTATTTCTGAACAATTGCCTTTGTGGGCCAGTATGTAGATTTTAGACTGTGAGATTGCAGATTGCAACTAACTGAATACCCCACTGTGTTTCCCACAGATTTAAATTCTACCAATGGATAACAAATATATGCAGTACTATATTTCTACAGTAACAAAACAGTGCAAATATACGCACATTAAAGTCTAATCTAATCTAGGACTACCGAGGACTGGCGCATATGCGATACAGTATCAAAAAGGTTTTGCAGAGAGAGCAAGAATTAGAAAAAACAAATGAAAAAAGTAGTAGCATGGTGGACATAGAGGAAGTGAGAGTGAACTGTGCACTTCTGTGGTTCAGTTGAAGACTGAAGCATGGTTAAAAACACTGCATTTGTGGTTAGAGACAATATCAAACACAGAAAGAGAGTTTAAAGTCTGGGCAAGGGTAGATACAATGTCAAGATTATGGTCATGTGTAGAACCACATGTTGAATAAGGTTACAACAATTGGTCATCATCTTTGAACACCACCAAAGTTAATGACTAAGAGAGTTTGTTTTAAAAAAGCATTAGTAAAATCTGATAATGCTTTGCATGGTTGGTAGACAAACAAGCAACATACCAGGATTTCAAAATCAATTTTAAAAGAAGGTAATTCAAAGTTATTGAAGATAGCGCGATTAATCTTAGCCTAAGGAGGGTTTGTTAATGGGGAGGGGCTTTTCACAGAAGGGTCTGTTGGCTCTGTGTGTGTGAGTGAGTGAGTGAGTGAGTGAGTGAGTGAGTGAGAATGTTTAATATTCAAGTGATCATACATTAATGAAAGCATGATTATGAATATCATATTTCATTTCTGCCTATAGCGCCCCCCCAGACCCCTACACACTTTTAATGTGAACAATGTGACACATTAGATGTATGTCATTATTTTAGTATCGCAAATAATACCGCTTTTACTGTCTGAATAGCCAGTCCTTGGAACGTTTAGGCAGAAAGGACTGTAAGGGAGGCCACTCGTCCACTCCAGCTCACCCAGGGATGAAGAAGGTAGAAGTCTACTTTAGGCTCTTGGCTCCAGAACTTCCCATAAAGGGAATGGCATGAAAGGTGTTTGACTTCATCCAGCTGTTAATGAAACCTTTATTCAGCAGGGTGTGTGGTGGCATTATTATCCTGGAATGTGGGAACCACATGAGGGAACAGCTTTTGTACCAGACAGTGCACCTGGTCCTGTAAAACAGCCTCTTATTTCTTGGCTGTTAAATAGCCATTTAGAGCAATTACACCACATTTTTCCCCATACTTTAAGGTATCTAACAGATTTTGTGGTTTTAGGGGTTTAAGGGAAGGATAAAGGTGAGAATGACTAAGGTCTTTTCTAAGTGCTTTTCCCATTGCTCCAATTGGGATCAGATTTTGTGTTCATAAAGTATGTATATTGTTTAGTATATAGAATATAGCATTTTGTTGCCAAGACACATTATTGCATTTGGTCTTGCCTCTGTGTGCTGCGATTTTTACATGTTCTGTATGCTGTGTATGATTGCACCTAACGATTATTTCCATTATTGATTATTATTAATCTAATTTTCCAGTCCATGCAATGTCAAAAAAATGACCAAAAAATGCTCATCACAATTTACCAGAGCAGAAAATGACATCTTCAAATTGATTCCTTTGTGCAACCAATAGTCTGACACCCAAAGACTCTTCATTTTCAATGCATAATCATAAATGACAAGGACATCTAACATTTAAGAAGCTGGAACTGACCTAATCAACTCAACGATTAATTAACTAATCATTGTAGCTCTAGTGCTGGAGCCTGCACCCATTCTTTGCTTCAATGACTGAAGGACAGAAGTGAGAGCAAAGTGTATATAACAAGAACTAAGTTACAGCACTTTGTCACAACATAACTGTCACAATACACTGAACTTAAGGAACTGCCCTACAGAAATTTGCCCAGTTGTGATATATTTTACAGGTTTATGGAACCCGACATTGTTATGATGTGAGAAGCAGTTGTATGCTTCATGAGCCTGAAGATTTTTCTCCAATCTAACTTTTTTCAAACTTTTCCTTTTTTTTTTCTTTTTTTACAGTGAGAGACATGGACAATTCTGTCACCCTGTGGCAGTTTCTTCTACAGCTCCTGTTGGATCCCAGTAATGAGCAGCTGATCTGCTGGACCAATGAGGAAGGGGAGTTTAAACTGCTGCAGGCGGAGGAGGTGGCCCGGCTGTGGGGAGCCCGCAAGAACAAGCCTAACATGAACTATGACAAACTCAGCAGGGCTCTCAGATACTACTATGACAAGGTAAAGACATCAACTCTTTCCTGTAGAAAACAAAGCCGTTGATTGAAAGCCTTGTGTTTTACCTGTATATTTGTGTTTATTCTTTTGTTGTTTAAGTTTTTATATCACAGTCACTGTGCTATCCCCACAAGACCAATATTTGGCCCATCTGTTTGCCTGTGCCCAACACACTGTTTTTTTCCCCTCCTGTCTCCCAGCCTTGTCATTCCCATAGGAAGCCTGACCATAAGCATGTGTCTTCAACTTCGTCAAGCTACTGATTAATCACAGCCTTTTCAGCTGTTTTTAAATTAGTCCAAATTTGCCCCTGACCAATAGATTGGCCACATTGTGGTTGATGGCTG
The DNA here is from genome assembly GCA_037975185.1 of Centropyge bicolor. Classification (NCBI taxonomy): domain Eukaryota; kingdom Metazoa; phylum Chordata; class Actinopteri; family Pomacanthidae; genus Centropyge; species Centropyge bicolor. Next base: position 783,550 of record JBBMOC010000063.1, on the reverse strand, counting down.
GAGCCTTAATTACAATAAAAACTCTTGTGTTTGTGCTTGTTATTATTTCTCTATTGATTTCATTTGCCTGACAGAAAAAGATTTAAGTAACTTTAAGTATTCAATAGAATATCATTTTGGTTAATTCTGACAACATGTTTTGATATTGTAATATTGCAATTAAAACATTAAATGTCCTGTCACTACAGCCTTCCTGTACCTTATTGTCCCCTGTTTTTGGATTTCAGAAGCTGTATTGTAATTTATTTCTTGAGCTAGCTAAACCACAAAATGAGCAAAATGAAATGAATGTTGGCTGTCATCAACGTGGATTGCAAACCAGGGCTTGCACGCTCAGCCGAAGATGCTTAGAGAGAAAAAACCCTGCTTTGTATCAATTTGATTTTTACAAAGTTAGCAATGATTGTGTCTTTTAGTGTCCAAAGTCTTTGTCAACAGTAAACAAGGAGTAAATAATGGACATGGATTTATTAGAAGAGCTTATAGTATATACACAAGCCTGGTATATTGTAGTTAGATAGCAGTCAAGTAATAACCAAGGGCTGATGTTTGCAAATAGTAAACGGTAGTCTGAATCCCTCAGTTGTACTTCGAAGATAACGTCAGTATCTTAGTCACTGCACGTAGGATGATGAGGACTCAGCAGCAGCTTGTCCACTCAGTCTGTGAAACTATAAAATTAGCTAACAGAAGCTCCGCAGCTGTCAACAAGATCGTTTTAGAATGATGTCTGACATCTTCAGATTTAATTGTCAGTTGCAACTTACCAGGTGCTTGTCATTATTACCCTTAGTTGACCACTACATAGCATTTAACACTAAACATAATGAAACTTTTAAATGTAATGATTAGAATATTGAAGTTCATTTTGAATTGTCAGTGTGATGAAGTTGACGTAATGCAAAATACTGATTAATCTATTTGTTAGTCGCGTAGTTAAACCATAGTGAAACAAGGAGGTTTACTTGATCACACTATATTTCTTACATCCGATTAGATAATTACCTTAAAATGATCTTTTGTTTGTAGTAATCAATATGAACCAGTGCTATATGTCTAATAATGAGATGTCTAATATCAATACTCATCATTTTGATATTGTTGGCAGCACTCAAAGGGTGTACAGCTTTCACTGTATCGTAAATTTATGGCCATTGTTAAAATGTGACCATTAGAGGAACCTTATGCATAACAACAAAATGTCACATTTATGGAATATTCCTGCTCTTTTTTTTTTTTTAACTGTTTATGCAGATCTGGTATTACTATTGACATTGATTGAATGAACCAGGCACAGAAGGTACAGCTCTAAGGGTGCTTAAGGGCTTGAGCACCATAACAATTTTTGCCCATTCCCAGGTTCCAAAAAAATAGAAATGAATATGAGTTTGATCAGATAGTGTGGCATCCTGATATGTGTGAGATCAGATGTTTGTCAGTCATAATTAAACCAATTACATGATGCCCAAGTTACATAACAGCACATGTTTTGAAGCAGCAGATGGAGACTCAGAGGGGACTGTCTCCTCCAAACAGCTGCACCAAGGAGTGCACCAGCAAATAGCAAAACACAAGTTAATTGCATCTGAGAAAGTCCGTTGCTCAGTGACATGCAGAAGAGGGGGAGAGTGCTGTCTGTCTCCTACTCTGCTTGTGGTTTGGCAAAAGCACAGCCTGACCCTGTGGGCGTTCTGGGCAGGGCTGCTCTGGTATGTTTGGCTGCAGCATTAGTAGCTGCTAGTTTGGTACAGACAGGAAGGACAGAGCTGTCCCACGCACAAGGCTTTTCTGTGGTCTCACTCTTCTATTTTTTACTCCTAGTGCCTGTTTGGTAGAGACTTACTATGTGAGAATAGGTCTGGTTTCTCCTCTCACTAGGTGTTTTCTGTCTAAATGATAATGATGATTTTAACTTTTTATTTAGACTATAAACATCTTATTCTACAATTGTTTTTTGTCTTGCAGAACATCATAAAGAAGGTGAATGGTCAGAAGTTTGTCTATCGTTTTGTCTCCTATCCTGACATCCTGAAAGGAGATGTTGCTACCCGAACAGAGGGTGGGGATGTGTGTGCTGGCGGCATCCCTCCCCTGTCAAAGAGGGGAGACAGCACCCTACAGGAGGGTGAGTCTGGTGACCGCAGTAAGATAGCATGTAGTACAGCAGCTCTGGGTTCCAGCACCAAGCAGTCAAACCGTAATGACTACATCCACTCCGGCCTGTACACCTCCTTTACCCTCAACTCGCTGCAAAATGGACGTCAGCTCTTCAAGTCCATCAAAATAGAGAACCCAGCAGAGAAAATGGCTGACAAGAGAGGTCTCACTGTCACAGCCCAGAGCCAGGAGCAGTTGCCCCAGCCACAGCAGCCAACTGGTTTGCCATCCGTTATCAAGTTTGGAAACACCCCTCCAAAGCCAGCACCAGCACCACCTCCTCAGGTTGACATAGATCCAACTCTGATGTCCACCCACTTGGATCCTCTGCAAGCTCCACCCCAGAGGACCGAAGACATCAGCACACACTCCTCCCTGCCGTCCCAGCACGTCTACGCATTTGAACAAATCCGCCCATCGGAGCCACCGTTCAGCCTACAAGACCTAACCTCTGCCAGCCCATCATCAAGCCTAGTGCCTGACTCCTCACAGGAGCTGGTGATTGACACTGACATGGATTCTGGATCTTCTCAGCCCACAGATGCTCAGGCACCGGAGCCCACAGACGCTCTGGCTCAGGAGAAGGCAAGTATACATATAATCAGATCTTCCTCACAATGCTAGTAAAATAATTGAAGGAATAAGAGGAAAAGAAATGTTTGAGGACACTGAAAAGGCTTTTCAGCCATCTTTTTACCATAACCTATGGGGTCATGACTACATGAACAAATCATGTTTAGCCAAAGTATCAAGAGTTTTGGTTATTTATTTTACATGATATTATAATTTTGTCTGTGTTCTTCTCACTGACCTCACTGGAAGTGGGTGGGACTCATTTTGAAAGAATCCCTCTTATGATGTCCCATACATCTGTGCACCAATCAGAGTTAAGCAACAGATTCAATTTAATCAGAATCTGATGATGTTGTATAATAACTGTGGCATAACATACACTGAGGTTGCCCCTTGGTATACACACACACAGAGACCAGGCTCTCTCTATAGGTAAGAGTAGTAGTACCATTAAAATCCAAATGATACTCATCCCTAGTCCCAATGGAGCAGATTGGCCCAGAGCATTAAACTCTTTATAATGTAACTTAATAATTAATGATACTGACTGATGATGACTACTTTTTTTGATACATTTCACATGAACTGTGTATACTACTGAAAGCACACACATACCTCTTGTATTGACCCAGATGTTCTATAACAAGTGTAAAGCAGAAGCGATAAAATTTAAAAAATGATATTAATGAAACACTTGTAAAGGCGTTGTTATCCGTGTCTTGTTCACCAGTTGGACAGTGGCATTGGTTTGTCAGGAGATGAGACCAGTTTGGTGGATGCTGAAACCAGTTCATCCTCAGTGAGCAGCAGCACCACAGTCAGCACTCAGAGCTCAGGAAAGACACGCAAGCCACCGAAAGTCCTGCAGATCAGCCCACCAACTCTGCTGGTCACCACCTCTGACTTCTCCCCCATGAACCTGTGCAGCCCCTCTCTACCTACTGCCTCTCTCACACCAGCAATGCTACAGGTAAGATAATGGACCCACCCTCATTTTGTCAGTAGAGTCCCTTTCATTGAGTTAAATATACATTTAAGCAAAACATTTATATAAATAAACAACAATATAATAAGGTACAAACAGACTTTCAATACTGAACATGTGAATGTTAAGACATTTAGGTAGAAGTAATAAGACAGTTTTGTTTTTTGACAATATGATGGCACAACTTTTGTGAAGATTTTCTTCTCACTGTAGACTACTTAACAAGTTAAGAATGCCAACTCTGTTCTTCCAGTCTTAGCTCTGCCATCGTATGATTGGAAGTACAGATGCAATGAGGACATACATGGAAAGTAAAACTGTAATTAACAGTGGGATATCCTCATATATTCCAGTATCATTTTTGAGAGTGTTTACTCTTACCCCTACCCACTGTATATGAATTGGAAATTGAGCTTGTAACAGTTAATGTGATGTAGCTATATCTAACATTGACTTGTATCTGTACAGTATTTGCTACAGTCTTATTTATTAATTTCCTCCATGCTCCCACTAGATTAAACCAAGGCAGAGTCCCCTGAAACGGATCTATTTGGCTTTCAGTGTGCCATCGATCAATTCATGCTCCATAAACTGCTGCAGAACTAGATGAACTAAAATCTATAATGAGTTTATAATGAAGTGTATTTTATATTCTTTATTAGCCATCCATCAAGAAATTTTCCTGGTATGCTTGCTGTTTCATTATAATTTAGTAAAGTGCAAATAGGTTTGTTTGTTTTTCTTCACAGATGTTTTGTGCTTGTTGAAGTGATACTTAAAGTACTTCATTTATTCATACATTTTGTGTCTGCAGTACTTTTGGAGTTTTTTTTGGTATGGTTGCGTATGTCCCATAATGTTTTAGTAACTAAGCAATCTATTGTTTGCATCATAGACTGTCTATAAGTAATAAAGACATCAACAGACAAGCATCTAACTGGACAGAACCCAGAATCGATATTGCCCAGAGAACCTCCAACACTCGATCATCCTGACCAGCAGGTGGCAGCAGGGCAGCAATAGTCAGTAATGCCTTGCTGTTGGGTCTTGTTTTTGTGGTGTTGGGAGTATTTCCAGTGATGTTGTTTGCAGACCACATGACATTAAATCCAGGAGTTTATTAGATTTGCTGGTTCTGACAATACTGTTTTTATTCTGCCCCTCCCCCAGGTCAGGTTTGATCATGAGATCCAGTGCCACATATGAATGAGTTCCTCTCCCTTGTTTATCTCTCTTTTCTCAGTGACTGACATTAAGCATTGCCTCTTCATCGCATTGAAGGGTTTAGATTAGTTCTTGATGGTCTGTACAGATGAATATGCATTAAAACTGCGTATAGTTTGTAAACTGCCATTTGTTTGTCTAATATCTTTGAATTCATTCAACATTCATTTGCAATTAAAAGTGACAGTAAAAGTTGACAAGACCAGGGTTGACGGGCAACAGGTCTGTAACTTGTACATATATACTGAGCACATGGTATACATTTGAGGTCTCTGTGTACATAAGCAACTGCAATGTGACAAGCATTGTTTACATACTTGCCTGTTTACTTTGTGTTAATCAAGAAGTATTTCCATCAAGCAGAAGTTAACATTTGTAAAAAGTTGATTTCCCATTTTGGGAGTAGACCGGAAAGTCAAAAGTCAGTCATTCGTGGACTTTTTTTTTGACAATCTTCTATGGCGCCTTACCACTCTCATTCACATTTGTTTCCGTGGTAGCTGCACTATCAGTGGGCTCAGCTCTAGACCTTTTTGAGTGGCTGAGCAAATTGCAGTTGTGGGTGGCAATTCAGAAGTCTTGAACCAGGCTGATGGTGGTCTTGAAATGTCTCATGCTGGAGTTCTATGGATACTGGATACTTGAGGCTGAAACTGATGCCAGTATTTGAACGTTTAAAAAATCCAATAGTAATACATAGACAGATTTTCATTTTCTAACATAAACAAACATTTTTTAACGATCCCTCAAAAGTGATTATTAAAGAACTGTGACTAAGATACTGAACAAGAGAGTGAGAGTGTATTTTATATCTCTAAATACAAAACTTTGACATTTTCTCATTACTTATTGCCGTACATATACATTATGCTGGTATAGTATGTCTGTGAAAATCTAAAATTGCCCAATATTGTGCATGCTGTGTGTAACCCAGGTTATCAAACCTTAAAATACTGCAACTGTAAATCCAGAAAGTCAGTCATATAAAATAATGGTGAAATTCATATTTTCCATAATAAATAAGTTAAAAGTTCATTAAAAAGATAAAATGGTTCATAAGTTCATTCACTTTAAAAAGGGTTAAAATCTTTCATTTAAAAATGTTTGATTTCATTTTATGTAAGAGTGCTTTAATGTACTCAGTTTGAGACATGTGTAAAGATCCAGGTGACATGAGGGGAGGATAGTGCTCCACATTACTTCAAGTGATCAGCGCGTGATAGAGGGCTGATGCCCCTCAGCCAGCCAATCAGAGTCCAGCTCACTCCGTGCTCATTAAGATCACTTGCGATATTAAGACACAGCTGCAGACGAGACGTAGATGCGAACAGAGACTGAAGCAGACAGATGTACCGTAGATCGTACTGAGGAGTCACGGACTGGTTTTTGCTGAAGAGAGATTTATTCTTTAGTTTTTACTGAAGACTATAAGATTTTGAGCGGAGAAGTTTCCTCTTTTTTTGCCGAGACGACGGAGATAATGCGCCGCTGCCGAGCTGGAAAGCAACTGAAGTTAGAGTCGCGTGTTGAATAGTGTGGACTTCTTCTGCTGTTCCTCTGTATATTGGTGAAACACTGCTAGAGCTGAGCAGTTGTGGCGAGCCAAGCTAATTGCATTACTATTGGTGTTGTGGGAATTAAGTATTCTGTTAAGTATTTTGAAAGGTTCATTAAATCTTAAAAGGGTTCATGGAAAAAATATCACAAAACTCATTGTGTGGGGGGAAAAAACTTGAGTTACAAGAATAACACGGTTTTGTATGGTTACAAATGTTTATTTTCTTCCTGTTTTCATAATCCTCAATACAATTACACATATATTAAAACCTACCTGTTGTGTGATTTGGTCTTGCTGCTTTATTACACTTAACTGAAATACTCCTTCCTCCTGTATCTCTGAATCTGGTCCAAGTGATAGGGAAGCTAAATAGTGAACGGTTTCTGAACCACCCAGTGTCTACTACAGTGAGTTAGTGCTGGAGTTGGTTACATGTGACATTGGTCCAGCTCTAATGCATTAAGACTGAGTCTGTGTTGTTTGTCTTCCTTCTCAGACTCCCACTCTGTTGCTGACTCCCAGTCCTCTACTGTCCAACATCCACTTCTGGAGCACGCTCAGTCCGGTCGCTCCCCTCAGCCCAGCCACACGCCGCCAGGGAGCCCATCTGTTCCAAGTCAGTACATTAGAGTATATATCTGCTCCCTGCTCTCATTGTCCTACATGTTTGTATTTGTCTAAAGTGTCCTAATACTCCACTCTGCTCTATTCCAGTTTCCATCTGTCCTCACCCCTCAGTTCCAGATCCCTGTACACAGTATGGATGGGACCAACACACCCGGCCCCATTTCCCCAGACCCTCAGAAGACATAGGATTAACCCCCCACTGCATCACTGCAATTGGACACCCCACCCCCCACCCCCCTCCATCTCCTGCTCCCACATCCAAGGACAATCATGTGGGAGTCATTGCCATTCCTCATCACTCCGGTGCTTTATATTTCACTGTCACAGAGTTCACACTACAATCAGCCGTGTGGAGGGAGCTTTGTTTCTGATCATTTACACTCTGCGGATGCTATCCTGTGCTCATTCACGCTGATGCCATCGTTCCTTATGCACTTATGGATTCCTTTTGTCTGGCTTTTTGGGATCCTCAGTCACAATAATTTGAAGGAGGGAGGAATTTCCATGGCAACAGTTGGTGCACGTGGATTGGACCCTCAGCAGCGACAATCTGCTTCATACTTGGACACAAAGACCAGTGGGATTGCAGATAGATGGATCTTACTTTTTATAGATTTTCTTTGTTTTCTTGTGTTAGTGTTACTGCCAAAAAAGACACATTTTATGTTATCAGTTAGTTTCTAACCTGTTTTCTCCTCTGCTGACGATGATTCTGTTCCGTTTTGTGCTCTGTCCTTAACCTCTTCTTGTTCAAGGGTAGTGCTTTAATCTGATAACCTGCATGTTTACCTGCAACTCTTATCTTTTTCCCAGCTCTCAACCTCACCTCACCTGCCTGAGGTTGCACTGTTTGCTGCTCTGAAATGTTGGCTGACTATAGCCATATTCAACAGGACTTTTACCTTTATTGTCTTATCATGATGTGTGGCCATAATTCGAGCTGAACCTTATCATGCCTCGATGTAACTGTTGTTATACATGTAATGCAGAATGACAGTAGAATAGCCCCAAAAGCCAGTGTGAGCTGGTCCGCCTCCAGCCGTTAAGCTTTCAGATGGACTGAAAGAAAGTGAAGCCATAACTCTTTCTGTGCATCGACTCTGCAAGCAACATCCCACAAATTCTCGATTTGTTACTTCTCTGATGTGGCCTTTAAAAATAAACTCAATGGTAGCCATTGTTCGAAACACAGTTATCCAAAAAAAGTTGTAGAGAAGTAGATTTTTTTTTTTAAGAAAACATTTTTTAAAGGTACAGTTTGATAAGAAGACTGATACTGTCATGTCTGTACAGTAAATGTAGCTGGAGCCAGCTAACTTTGCATAAAGTGGACACACAAGCACCCCGGCTAAGTTAATGTGCAATATAAAAAAAAATTGTTTAAAACATTCAAAAATCAACAAAAATTCTCAACAGAATGTGAAGAACTAACATTTTTGATTTTATGTATGTATATAAATACGCAATATAACCTCACAAAATATCTAGAAAGGAAGTTTTACACCCTTCACCAAGTTAGATGTGAAAATGCTCTGGCTTCACACGCCTCTGATGACTGACCTCCTTCTTGCTCCTCTCCTGCTTCACGCCTCTCCTGTCCCCAGCCTGAACCCGCCATATTTTCAATGTCCCTGGAGTCCTGCTTGGTGCTGCTGTAAATCACCCCTGTACTGTAGTTGAGCATATTACCACTGTGGCAAAATGCTGCCCCCTATTTGTTTGGAGTATGAAATGGACAGGTGGCCAAATCTCCTTTATTCTACCATTAAGTTAACCAGCTGCTGGCTCAAGCTACGTATTTTCCATACAGACACGAAAGGAGTATAAATCTTCTCATGGAACGTTTAGCAAGCAAATGAAATCGCATATTCCAAAAATTTTGCTTAAAGTACAATTTCAACTAAAGCCAGAAACAAAGTCAGCTCTGTTTTCTTTTGTTGTAAATGAATGGACTTGGATTAATGTTGCTTGCAGCGTTGGTGTAGTTATTTTCTCCCACTGAGAAATGGGAGCTTTAATACAGTGCGGATTTTCCTTTTTCCTTACACATTTTCTCCCACTGAACCTCCAATCTTAGCTTGGCTAGACTTTAACAGTCCAGTCTTAACCATTGCCGAGCCTAAGCCATCTGAAATACATCAACCTACCAACCTGACTGTAGAAGCCCTCTGGAGCTTTGAAGCACCTTCTTTGCCCTAAAACCTTCTAGATTATCAGCCATATAAGGCTTATACCTGTTTTGTAAATGATTTTGAAGCCATAAGTCTGAGACACAGACTCGAGGTAGAGCCCACATTTCTATGCTGTTAAATGTGGAAATTGTACATCACACTTGTTTACATGATACTTGGATAGAACATGCTGTGTTGTGTTTCTTTACCCAAGTGTCCCTTTCTAACCCAGGGATGGATGACCAGTGAATCTTGTCGGGGGAACTCATGCTCATTTTTACTCAACTAGCAGACATTTGCCCCCCTCAGCCTGCAGTCTGTCACATTGATATATGGTGCCTTACCACAGCCAAACCCAAGTTTATCTCCCAAAAGTGGATGGAGCTTCTATCATTTAAAACTTAGTGTTGAACTAACAGTATCTAACAACAGTTGTTGTTTGTTTTTCTGCCATATCTTTGCGTAGACCAAACCTGAGCCCCAGAAGTTTGGAGTAAAACTTCACAGGGATGTTTTGTGTGAGTACACTGCAGCTCGGCTGGTCTGCCACAGCTTATGTATTGCAGGACCTTAAATGTGCAGTGTTCTCTGGGATGCATAACTGTACATAGAGACAGCAACATGGGTTAATATGCAGAGCTTGTAAATCTAATCAGGCCATGTTTTCAGTTGGCGGCCATGTTTCTTTCCAACCTGCTTATAAATGTTTGTGATAACGAATTTACTCAGAAAGTATATAAATATATATAAAACCTGTTTATTATGTTTTGTGTAACCTCTTTTCATTTTCCTGTAACACAATAGAATTTTAAGATTAATTTCTATTTTTGTAACGGCCAAATAGTTAGATGTCTGCTGTTTTGGGTTCTCTGGTTTAATGTTCTCTTTGTGCATGTGTTTCTTTCTGTTGTTTTCCTCTTGTGTATTTGGGAGGCGGCTGCCCCATGGTGGCATTGGCTATTTTTGGGAATCAAAGCCTTAATGGAGAGAAATCTAAATCTATGTTTTATATGTAAAATGTTTTGATATAGTGTTGATATTGTACATGCAGATGTTGTGATGAAACGTTTGCACTTAAACTTTCGGGGTTCCTGTAGTATTGGATTCTGTCGCTTTTCTATGACTCAGATCTCCTCTTTGATGAAATGTTGCCATTTGCTTGCTAAGAAATGTACATCTTCCCAAAGGGAGGATAAATTTATGCACTTCATATTTTATATGGTAAGTCTAATCTTTTACAATATATATCAAATAATTTCCAATGAATATGTGATTAGGCACGACCACACAATCTTTATTTATTTGAATTTATGATAGAGCCCAATAGAATTGGTAGCTTATATTGCATTTATGCAGTAACTTTGCTGAAAAACTATAAAATAGCTGGATAATAACCCCAAAGCCCAGTTGAAACTTTCCTCCATCAAGTCTTCAAGGACTTGTCATTTGCATATTTCTTCATTTGTATCTTCTAATGTTTTTCCTTCAACTTACCTTGAAATGTAAAATCTCATTTTAAAAAGAAATGACGCAGTTCTTGCTTTGTTCTGTCCAGTTTTCTACTTGTTTGATGCTTTTTTAAATGTTTACAAGCTGCTTGTCTTAAGTGGCGTATTGATGTGTGAGAGGCGTAGGGGACGTGTTTATAATGGAAGAGACAGCTGAGACCAGTAATAAAAGATCTCTAACTAATCATGTCTCTGTATTGTCATTACATCATGTGTTATTAATGTCTGACGGCTCTATTCTACCACCAGGAATCACAACAATGGGACTTACACAGACTGATATGAGTCATTTGAACAGCAGCAACCAAACATGTTGCATGTGTTTGTACAGAAACAGAGCTGTCAACATACAACACTTTCACCTCCACAGTCCATTCACATTCACACTGAAAAGGCAGTACTTAATCATTAAAGTGTCTTTGAGTCTAACTACAGCAGTTATATCGTGATACAAGAGATGATTGTGCCAAAAATTAAATGAAGTCAAGCACTGGCCCTCCATTGAGCCGCTTTTTGATCATCAGGCTTGAAAGTCGACTTGTCTTTAGGTCAAAAAAGTTCAGGTGGAGGAGGCCTGGATAAAGATCCTGTTCCAGCACTGGGGTATGAATGTCAGAGGACGTTCTTCCCCTTTCTGTCGACCTCAGCAGAGACATTTGGTCACTTGTGTCCTGTGGTCAACCTCTCAGGGAACCTCACATCAGGAGCCTTCTATCTTCGGCTTCTCTTCCATGATGATGTTTTTAGACGAATCTGAGAAGTAAATCGTGTTGATTAGTTTGACTGACAGCAGAGAGAAAAACCCAGCGTGTTCAACTAGACTTTTTGACATCACTATTTTGGGCTTTTTTTAAAATAACATAAATAATAAATAAAATTAAGAGGAAAGAAAGAAACAACAAAAACTTCCCTGACCTCAGACTGACTCATCTACATCCAATTACAAGAAAAAGAAAGACAATGATTGCTGGCCCTCATGTTTTTGATCTACGCCTCACTCTCTGTTAAATTCAAAATTCTACTAAAAAAGAAAGTTGAAAAAAAAAATAGAAAGATACTAGTTGCCTATGTCGAATTTCTGAATTGTCATTGTGTTTTCTGTTTTGTTTACACATCTGAACTTCAGTACTGTCCTAAAAGAGCAGAGAAAGAAAGAAAATCTGTGACCCTGCTGCCCTTTGGCATCATATCTCACATCAGTGTGACAGGACATCTGTGTCTACGTGATCTGTGTTTACCTGTGTGGCAATTTCTGTGGATGTGCTGGACGTAGAGGAAGAGCAGGAACAGGCAGAAGCCGACAAATGACGCTACTGTACAACACAGTGGGAAAGCATAACTGCCCTCACTGTGGATCACCTGCAGGGGGAGATACACACACACACTGTGGGTCTCTAATCTCAAACAACTCTGCAATCAATGCTGGAAAGTTCTGTAGACACAGAACAGGTTTATAAGTGTTTCTGCTGCAAGAACGTTTCTGACAACTGAAACGCTTCTTGGTATTTTAAGTCAAGGTCTACAGGATGGTTTCCATACATTTTTATTTTTATTGTTATCATAAAGACCTGTTTCACAATAATGAGGCAGCTGGCTACACAGCACTGTGAAGCAGATAATAACGTATCAATAGAAAAAATCAATATGCAGAACTAACCCTGAAAAGAATCATGTAAAAACACTAAAGTGTGGAAATATCGATTTGAATTTAATCATTCAGAGTAAAATCGCGTTCAAGAAGAAAGGGCACTCATTAAAAAAAAACAAAAAAACGTACAGATCCAACAAGCAGCTGCAGCATCATCTCTCCTGTGCTGGCACTGGTCACCAGCACAGTTGTTGCACAGCCTTTAAACAGACAGAAGGGGGCAGAAATTATTATCCCCGGATACAATAATGCAAATATATACAGAAACAAAAACATGTTTTAATGCAAGCGCTCATACTCAATGAAATGAATTAAAAAATATGTTGATAATGAATGAATTCACTACGGCCTCATTGTGAGGATGAAAAACTGCTTATTTATTAATGAATAAATTAAAACACACATTTAAAGGTGGAAATAAATAAACATTTCAATTAACAAATAAAAGATGGCTACATTTCTACAGATTAAATGTTTTCATTTCTGTATTTCTACATTTATTTATGTAGGTGTCTGTATATTAATGAGGAAGTTGGTACTAACCTCACTGTAAAGCTCGACTGGTCACAGGATGGACTGTATAAAGCTAAACTAAGCTGGTACATTTGCCACTGATGATGCTGATCTAGCTGCAGTTATATTTATAATAACACAGAAATAAATAAGAGCAGCTTTGTAGAAACATCTTGCAGCTGACTAATATCAACAGTAGTTGATAATCGTTAACAATACGAGTGAGCTCAGCTTTCTACACCACCAGCAAGGCAAAAGTAATAGAGCTGAATTGATCCTGTGATTGTTCTCTCTACCTACCTCATGAACACATAGACACAAAGATACATAAATAAATCAAGCTGCAATGTAAAAATACAGAAATAAAAAGATGTAGATTTATAGAAATAAACATTTGTTTATTTCTAGAATAATTACTACCATTCCTTCCTTCATTCATTCAATTATTCATGTTTCTATTTCCTGTGCTTGTTTTTGTCATCTTATTTTTTAAAATCTAAAATATATTTTTGTATGGATTTCATCTCAACACTTATTTATAAATGCAAATGTTTACATTCTAAGGAATAAGTCCTTTCTGTCCTCCATACACAGTATGTGGCTTTCACGATGAGTTGATGCTGAGAGAGTGTATTAGTTTACCTTTGTAGTCCAGGATGTCCTCTGTAAAGGCCAACATGGAGGGGAACACACTGCTGATGCACAGGCCCAACACACAAGTACCGATGAAGAGAAACACACAGCTGGTGTAGAAGATCAACAACAGGCACTGCACCAGTATGACGCCCACCTGACAGAGACAGTGAGAGGGTGACCATGAACAGGAGGTGGTGTCCTGCTGCATCCAACACACCACAATTGAACAATTAAAATCGTCACCACGTTAATACTCTGCTATACACAAAATCTTCCTGCATTCATTTCATCAACTGAAACTTATGAAAGGACATCAGCACTGACACAGAAGCCAAATGTCCCAAACCTCAGCTATTTCACCTTCTTTGGCTATGGTGGCTACCAGGTGCAAAAGAAAATAATATTAAATCACTATATTATTATTATAATATAATATAATATTTTTTTGGAAAACACAAAAGAGTTTACTTTAGTCTAATTTCAACTTTCTCAGCTTGAAAGTAACATCATCTACATCCAGATTTAATAAAATGTATTGTTTCAAATGGTGTTGGCTTTCCCAGAATTATTACTAGTGTTTCTAAGGTTGTTGTTTTTCAAAGCTGAATTAGAAAATGGGCAGGGTTCAGTTGTTTTTGCTTTCCACAAGTCATGAGGGGGCTGGTGCCCTGTCCACATTAACAGTAATATTCACTTTAAAGGTCCCCACAGTCACACTGGTCAGCATCTCGCACCATCAAGGCAGTGTGTTAAAAGAGCCAGCCTATCAGCTGCCGAAACCCGGGATCAAACCAGGGACCTTTAAGTCTTCAGTCTAACGCTCTCCCAATTGAGCTATTTTGGCACAAACCGAAAATCCTGGCAACACACAGAATAACAGCTTGAACCTAAAAACAGACAACAACAACTTTTCACAAGTCATGAGGGGGCTGTGCTCTGTCCACATTAAGTGTAATATTCTCTTTTTATTAAAGCACAAGAGTGATGATGAAATATGGCTGCAAGAGTCTATTCGTGGGTTCAAGCCTTGTTGCACTCAACAGAGGGAAGCATCTCAATCTGCCAAAATTAACATTACACATCAGCAATGAACTGGTTTTAGGCATTACAAGACGAGCAAAGTCCATTCAGCAATCTGAACCCAACTAAGGAAACACAAAGAAAAAATCTCAAAGCAAACACTCCCAACGAAAATGCCTGTGATCATTTCATTATTGAAGAGTGCAGAGGTGCAATGGCAGGAGATCCAGGTGGTCCTCAACATGGATGTGTTGCAGGAAACTTATGTGAACACATGTCAAAAGAAATGGAGAAAGGTCCCCACAATCAGACTGGTCAGCAACTCTCACCATCAAGGCACAGTGGTAAAGAAGACAGCTCACCAGCTGCCGAAACCCGGGATCGAACCAGGGACCTTTGGATCTTCAGTCTAACGCTCTCCCAACTGAGCTATTTCGGCAAAAAGACAAAAAGGAAGACCTTTTATTTTGTCCCTGTTTCAGTCATGCACACACACACACAAACATGCTCCATGCAAAGTGGGAAATCTGACCTCTGCATTTAACCCATCTGTAGGTGCACAGCACACGAAACACAACAACCCACAAGGGCAGTGACCACACGGAGTAGTGGACAGCTCAGGGAACTGATCTTTGGGGGAGTAGGGTGCCTTGCTCAGGGGCACTTAGATGGTGGGATGAGGAAAGTAGTGTCAATCTGTTGCTCCTCTTGTTGCTCCTATTTCAAGAAATAAAGGCTTGAAATATTTCACTCTGTGTAACGATTCTATATAATATATAGGTTTCACTTTCGGAAAAGAGTAACAAAAATTATTGATCTTTTTATGATATTCTCATTCTTACAGATGTACCTATATGTGAACACAGGTCAGAAGAAATGGAGAAAGGTCTCCACAGTCAGACTGGTCAGCATCTCTAACCATCAAGGCAGTGTGTTAAAAAAGACAGCCCATCAGCTGCCGAAACCCGGGATCGAACCAGGGACCTTTAGATCTTCAGTCTGTCTTTTGTCAACACACTGACTTGATGGTTAGAGATGCTGACCAGTCTGATTGTGGGGACCTTTCTCTATTTCTTCCGACATGTGTTCACATATAGGTACATCTGTAAGAATGAGAACATCATAAAAAGATCACTAATTTTTGTTACTCATTTCAGAAAGTGAAACCCATATACACATTATGTGTAACATTCACTTTTCATCAAAGCAGGAAAGTATTGATAAAATATGGCAATAGGTCACAAGAAATGGAGAAAGGTCCCCACAGTCAGACTGGTCAGCAACTCTAACCATCAAGGCAGTGTGTTTAAAAAGACAGCCCATCAGCTGCCGAAACCCGGGAGAACCAGTGACCTTTAGATCTTCAGTCTAACGCTCTCCCAACTGAGCTATTTTGGCACAAAACTTAAAAAATCTGGCAACACACTGAATAACAGTTTGAAACAAGAAACAGACAACAACTTTTCACAAGTCATGAGGGGGCTGTGCTCTGTCCACATTAAGTGTGATATTCTCTTTTTATTAAAGCACAAGAGTGTTGATGAAATAAGGCTGCAAGAGTCTATTCGTGGGTTCAAGCCTTGTTGCGCTCGACAGAAGGAAACATCTCAATCTGCCAAAATTAGCATTACACATCAGCAATGAATGGCAGGAGATCCAGGTGGTCCTCAACATGGATGTGTTGCAGGAAACCTATGTGAACACCTGTCGGAAGAATAAGAGAAAGTTCCCCACGACCAGACTGGTCAGCAACTCTAACCATCAAGGCAGTGTGTTGACAAAAGACAGCCCATCAGCTGCCGAAACCCGGGATCGAACCAGGGACCTTTAGATCTTCAGTCTAACGCTCTCCCAACTGAGCTATTTCGGCACGAATCCTACAATTCTGGCAACACACAGAATAACAGCTTGAACCAAGAAACCGACGACAACAACTTTTCACAAGTCATGAGGGGGCTGTGCTCTGTCCACATTAAGTGTAACATTCACTTTTCATCAAAGCAGGAAAGTATTGATAAAATATGCCAATAGGTCAAAAGAAATGGAGAAAGGTCCGCACGGCCAGACTGGTCAGCAACTTTAACCATCAAGGGAGTGTGTTTAAGGAGACAGCTCACCAACTGCCGAAACCCGGGATCGAACCAGGGACCTTTAGATCTTCAGTCTAACGCTCTCCCAACTGAGCTATTTCGGCACAAAACCCAACATCCTGGCGACACAGCTTTAAACCAAGAAATAGACGATAACTTTGTACAAGTCATGAGGGCTGGTGCTCTGAAAAAATGCCCCATGTTTGTCATTTAAACAAAGTTTTAATCAAGAACAAAACATATATCTTGCAGTAGGTTTTCACAGATTAATCAATTATACAAGTTTGAATTCATTGTCCACACAAAGCCAGAACCTCTTGAATAAACTGAATTCTATTGATTTGGGGATCTCAGCCTTCAGTGCTATTCTCCTTTCAAACCACCAGAGGGCATAGCTGTGTAACAGTTGTTGCTGGTATTGACTGAATATGACACATCTTAAGGTATTCCATGAGGATAACGCTACATTTACTTGTACATGTGTACACTGGTTTATAGATAATGTAGTGTTTTGTCTTGGAAAATTAAAATGATGATGAACATTTACATTGAAAGGAAACCACCTAACAAATGAAACTGCTATCTTTGCACCACGTCAGCACACATTCTGGACATAGCGTAAAAGGAAAACTAAACAGAAACCGTTTCATTGTGGTTACTTAGCTAATAGAAAATATACAGATATAACCAGTATCAACACGCAGGTAGTGGTCACACAGATTTAACAAACTGCTGGATGCTGAAATGCCTCTGTCATGGTGACAGGATCAGAGACGCGAATCACACGTTTAATGTGAGGAGATTTTCTTCAATTCAATTAGCATCAGCGAGGCGTTGACCCTCACAGCAGGCGATCACAAGCCGCTAGCAGGTGTGTTGTCTGGCAGGTAGCTCTGAGACAAGACTTTCCCCTGTAGATGTTTTTTTCACTCCGACATTTGAACTCACCATCAGCATCACTTTAAAACAAAAGTGCATGCCGTGGCAAATGCTAAAGGAGCTAAAGTATGTCCCTCAGGAGTTGGTGGCTGTTTGTATTGGAGTATTAGACTAAAATGTATCAGGTGCAGAGAAATGAATGCTATTGTTGTTCTGTGTCTGTTGATGTTTAAAATGACCAACTAATTGTTAACAAGTTCATCACACCAACTTATTACATTGAAAATATGTCAGATGTGTTTCCAGTTCTATCCATAATCCAAATTTTTTTTTTAGCAGCTTTAAAAACAGACTGAAAGATCAAGTAAGCAGGTTTCTTCAGCAGAAATCTTTCTATGGGAACAATACGTTTCTGTTATGAGATCACAGGCCAAACTATGAGCACAGTGGATGTTCACAAACTGAAAATCGAAGCAACAATTCAGTGACTGAAATAAAAATGAGGCAGAATGAGAGACAAAAGCTGACAAAGACATTCAGCAGATTAAAATCTGTTTGTCCTAAAAAGCCTTAATCAATAGTTGAGCTAAAGATCCTGCCTGAAACCTTCGTCTGAATGAGGCTGTAATCTTGTCACATACATTCCCACCCAGTTCAAATATTTGGTTAGGAAGATCATACATCTGCTGCTCAGCGTGACACATGTCAGTGTGGGAAAAACATAAAAGCTCAACCCTGATGTTCACCTGCTCTCACTGCACTGTCATGTCAGCTAATAGAATCACCTTAGGGAGGATTTGTCCTTTCGGTGTGTGTTCATACCAGACTGAAGGTGAGCAACCTGGGTGCTGTGAATCTGTAGGACAGGTAGATGAAAGCCAGTCTTCCTACTGTGATGGAGGCCCAGAATATACTGTCAAGACAGCCGGCGGCCTTGTGACCCATGAGCAGAGGAGGAGACACAGCGTAGGTGTAGACAAAGCCGGCGTAGGAGCCCTGCAGGAGGAGCAGGAGGTTAGCACATGGGAGAGGTTGGCAAGTCTGACTCTGTGTCGACACAAATTGCAGCACTGTGTGCTAATGGATTTTAACTAAGTAACTCTCCAACACACCTCACAACCGTTGGCACAGAGTAAAGTGTTAAATGTTTGTGTGTACATATGTGCAGTAATAGCAGGAAATCTCACTACAATCCCATCAGCGATGAACAGGATAGCCCCACCCAGAGCATGGAGGAGGAAGAAAGTAGCAGGGCGACCCCGAAGTTTTGCAGGGTTACAGCAAACAAACAAGCTCTTATGACCTGGAGAGACAGGGATACGGAGGGGTCTGTCATTTCATGTGAACAGAGTGGTGACACACACACATACACACACACACACACACACATGCATGCATTACCTGGATGACCATCCCCAGTGGGGCTCGTGTCGGGCAGAGAGTTTTCATCGAGCAGACGTGGACTGTTGTTGGGGCAAGGCAGCAGTCTCTCATGGTACATCAATGCGAGCACTGCCGCCGGCACAGGCAGCTGCCGGGACACACACACACACACACACATGCACAAACAGGCTATTGTTGACCAAGTTAACAGCCATGGTTCCTGTCAGCTGATCTGTGATCCTGTCCTCACAAAAGTAGAACCCAGACTGTCTTATCTCATCCTGCTTGAAACAGATCCAGGTCAAACATAAAAAGGCAGTGGTATTTCTGTTAAGGCAGGAGCTTAAGGCTTTTTTTATCTGAGAGGCAATATGGAAAGAAATGCAAATAACTCCGAAAAGAACAAAACTGAAAACTAGGACACAATTCTGATTGGCTCTGCAAAGCAGTCACACTGTTCCTATATCATTTAATTCAGGTTGAGCCATTTTCATGTGAACTTGTGAAGCACTGCTTTGAATCTAGTCATTGAATACCTGTATAATTAGGAGGCAAATATATTGTTGTTGAAGTTATCGACTAGAAAAAGGTGGATCACTGCTGAAAACAACTGTATTTCTTTGACTGTATTAAACACTACTTATCAGTACGACAAAGCTCAAGTGTAAACAGAGTTAAAGCAATAATACACTGATACAATGAGCTGAGTCTTCACCAAAGAAAGAGTCTTTTCCAAAACACTGATCATTGTCATATACCCATCCACAAGTAATGGACATTTGAAAAAACATAATACATTACAACATAGACTTGCATGCAAAAACTCACATTGATAAGAGCCATGATCCAGAAGGCGTAGGACACCCTGGTGATAACTATACCCTCGGTGTGCAGAGGATACTGGGAGATGTTGGGTAGCGCTGCTCCGTGGCCGGCCATGCTGCTGCGGAGGTGCTCCAGGTCAGAGGAGGAGGACGAGTTGGTCCAGTTGGTGCCTAGGACACAGTTGTCCTCTGCCAGGAAAGGATCAGCCACCAGGGGACTGACCAGCGCTCCCAGCCCCGTGAAGAAGTGCAAGGCCTAGGACGAGACATAAACACAGATCCCCTTAAGATTATATATATTTTTCTATACTGACATGCCTGTGTGTGTGTGTGTGTGTGTGTGTGTGTGTGTGTGTGTGTGTGTGTGTGTGTGTGTGTGTGTGTGTGTGTGTGTGCATATATATAGTCTGGAGGTTAAATTGCATACCATACAAACACCTTGGTTGCATGTCATATACCTTTCTCTTTCCCCATATTTCCTGTCTACATGTACTTTATGAGCTGCCTGATAAAAGCAAAAGAACCCCAATCATCTTGAGTAGCAGAAGAGGAAACTGTGACATGAACAATCTTCTTGCTTTAGAATGAAACTCTTTATTATTAATGTCTTCTCCTTTTTAGGTTAACAGTTCTGACAACCACAGTTAACAATTTGTGTTTTTGTATTAACCAAATAGGTTTAATACACTTTGAGCGATGTATCATTTTTATACATTCTTCTTTCTTAAGGTGGCTGTAAAAGACATTCAACTCAGCTCGAGCTGTCACACATAACTTTACTGCTGTACTGCACTCTCACTCTTCTCACAGAGTCATTTCAGAGGCAGCTGTTTCAGAGATAAAGCTCTAAAACTCCTCTGTATCCTCCCTGCTCAGCACCCAACAGCAGACAGACACAGTTAGAAAGTAGCTGATGAACATAGAAGAGCTGACAAAACAACACTAGCATTACCTTTCTGTTTCTGGTAACTTGATGAATGTAAGTTGAATATTCATATTCTTTGAGCTCAGTTGGGAATTCAAGATGGCGCTGTAGGTGACGGCAGCTACTCCAGCCGCTCCTCAGCACTGTTTTTGTTTATACCTGTTTTTATCTTATTTTCAACGTCTTTATATTTTATATTCTATTTTTTACTTTGTATTCTATATTTAAACAGTGCAATATATGAGAAGCGATGGAGATGCCAATTTCCCGGAGGGAACCTCCCAAAGGGATTAATAAAGTACTCTGTCTGTCTGTCTGTCAGTTGTGGTCTCCTGATGAGCAGAGACTAAACCAAACATCCAAACAGCTTTCATTTTCTGCAGTTTCTTTTACTTGATCAACGAAGTCAATAAACCAGAACAATGTTATTGTATAGTTCATATGTGTATTGTTTTGGACCTCATGCACATTCACAGTGACGTTCTTAGCTCCTAGAAATGCAGGACACACACACACACACACACACACACACACACACACACACACACACACACACACACACACACACACACACACACCCTCTCCTCTCTGACCTGCAGGAAGATGGCCGAGTCCTTCTGGTAGAGCTTCACCAGCTGCAGGTTGGCGATGGTGTCGATCACACCCATGGCGTTGCCAGCAAGCGCCATGGCGATGGACAGCAGCGCAAGGTGGTGACATAACGGTATGAAGGCAAAGACGAGTGAGATGATGAAAGTGCAGGAGAGGAGCGCCAACAGGGAGGAGAGGAGTCTGGAGGAGACACAGCAGCCGCAGCATTATGAAAAGTATGCAGAGTATTTATGACTTCATCATAAAACACATTCAGTTACTCAACATATTCCTCTGAAACTGGCTGAAGCTGAGTATTACTGTAACCCCAGGTTGAACAGGGGATTTCCGGCGTGCTGTTGCTGCAGTAAAGTCACCTTGATGCTCGGCTGCTCCGCTAACATTTATTTACCCAGCAGGTTTATCACAGCCCTCCAGCAGCAGCACACCTCCACACAATCTTCACCTTGGATTCTCCTTCTTTCCTGCCAACTTTCCACACACTCTTTAACCTAGACCTATACAGCTTTGTGAGGGGACATTTCAACCTGTACTACTGACACTGGGACACACAAACATTCTGGAAAGCAGCTGTAATGAGAAGTGGCAGTAACCAGCAGAGGGTAAAAATGAATGGATGAATTGTACTGAAGTCCCACATGTTGTAGCTTACATCCGTTAGGAAGATTTGATCTGGTTTACATCATAAATAATATATTACCTTATTGTGAAATAAACACTTTCAAAGCAGTGATAGATGTTAAAGACAGTATAAAGCTTGTAAGAGTAGGAGACATTGCATCAATACTACGACTCTGAGATCAGCACATCGATCAGCCTGCCTGGAAAATACTGGTTAAATAACTGAATAAGTGATCAGACAGATAAAGGCAGTGTGTGTGTGTGTGTGTGTGTGTGTGTGTGTGTGTGTGCGCGCTATAAGATGATCAACTACCTCAAACACTACTGCAGAAATGTGAGTGAGTGCTAGATGATTTTTAATGGTGGCAGTGTTGGTCAGTCAGTCAGTGGGTCCAACACTTTGACCTACACTGCAGCATCTAAACAAACATTATATGGATTTACATGAAATTTTGTTTACATTACATGTAAATACATGTCCCCAGACGATGAATCCTTAACTGTGGTGATCCATGATCTGAGGTTGTCATTCTCATGAGCCTCAGCTGTACTTAGCATTCATTGTTAATTAGCAAATGTTATCATGCTAACATACTGAACGAAGATGGTGAACATGGTGCAAACATTGCACCTGTGTAACATCAGGATGTTCATATTGTGTTATAATTATGTTAATAGGCTGACATTTACATTTAGCTCCAAACCTGACCTCACAGCGCTGCAGATACTTGAGATCCAGCATAATAAGACGATGAGCTTTTCTATCAGACAGAGCTTGGAGATGGCAGAATAAAAGTGTCTGTGTGATGGATCAATGTGTGTGTGTGTGTGTGTGTGTGAGAGAGAGGAGGGATCGTATCAGTCAGTCCGAATGAGTCCCGCCCTCACATGTCTCTGTCCACTGCTCACCAGCTGCTCAGAGTGTGAGATAAAACAAGGACCTGAAACAACCTTGTGTCATTTGAATGTTGCAGATTTAACAGTCAAATGTAGAACAGTCTAACTGTCAAAGGTGAAAGTGTCAGTACTCCAAAACTTAACTTACATATTTGTTCAGTGAGATTTTCTTTAAGTTGTATCACTCTGTTGTATCACTCAAACTTTCTATACTGCCATATCTGTCATTTATTTCATCTTGATCAGGTTCAAGTTCCTACTATCTATGGCCTAAAACACAAGAGCTCACCATACCATGTTATACTACACACATTTTACCAACAAATAAGAAGAGGATTAGTTCTAATTAGAAATGTAGAAATGTAGCAAATTATGGCCATATTTAAGACTTTTAGATTAAAAGATACTCTTCTTCAACTCTGTGTTTTGTTGGCTTTAATTCCTTAGTGTTTGCTGTCTCACAGACCTCACTGCTGGATGTGCTCAAATATTACAATGAAACAAACACATGCCCAACACTGCACAATCATTGCAAATTGCAAAACTTTGTTATTCATTTTGGAAACCTGAAAACCCCCCTGCATACTTGCATCACTTGCACATAATTAAAGTATCATCTTATTGGCCTTGTCTGTAACTTTGGGCTGATACGGATATTTCACATTGAAACTTTTATTGGCCCATTCTGATGATGGGCCTCTATCACTGTGCATACTTATGTGTGGGGTCAGTTAGAATCCACAGACATTGAACACCCTGTTATAACTCATACAAACAAACTCTACTATGAGAGATTTATTTTATTTATAACTTATTTAGAAGTTGTTTTAAAAAACCCTGTCAGTATATGTAAAAAAGTATATATGAAAATCCATTGTATCTCTGGTATCTGACAACAGAAGACTTCAACTTGCCATCAATATAGGATTATGTTCATAGACAATTCTCATAAACTGAAGACCAAGCATGAAGCATCAAAGTGAAAAAACAAAACGATGTGAGTGTTTTTGGGTCTGTTTCAATTGTCAAACAACAAAATTTAATTATTGCAGTATTATTGTATTGTATTATGCATTACAGATAGAGTAAGTCTTAATGGGAATACTACTACAATATGAGACATATTTGGACCTTGTTTGTTCTGTTTTGAAGTGATGTCTGTGCTGTAGTGTGTCTAACATCCCTCACTGCTTCCTCACTCACGTCCTCTTGAAGAGTCCTCCCAGGCCGCTGCCCAGCAGCAGGAAGAGCTGCTGGAAGAAGAAGACCCAGGTGATCTGCTGCAGGGTGGACTGGGTCTGACACCTCAGGTCCAGGATGGTGGGGCCCAGGAAGGCGATGCACAGGCCGAAGCTGAAGAACACGCTCCAGTAGGTCAGAGTCTGTCGCCAGTGGCGCTTGAACAGCGACCAGATCAAGTCGTCGAGCAGCTGCATGTCGCCGCTTCAGAGGAGGCTCCTGCGGGCTGATCTCACGGAGCGGAGCCGCGGGAGTCACCGTGCCCACTCCCACGTGTCACACTGACGGACGGGACGCTGATTGGCTGCAGGCACGGCCACACTTTCTGGCTGGCTTCAGATCAGTTTCTCTCTACCTTGTGAGGACTTGGCTCAGAAAAAGTAGGAAGTCGTGAAGTAGTGAAGACTGAACATGTTTTAGGTAGAGGAACAAAACTTCTTCTTTTTGTTTTAATGACACCCTCTTAAAGAATGTTCAGAATTTCATTCCTGCTTTTTCATGTTTTCTTCTTCACCTTTTTCATGTGATACTGTGAGTACTGGTTTAGATTATAACAGGCCATGAGGGAAGAAGCATTCAAAACCTTCACTCAATTCAAAGTAATACAACAATGTAAAAATACTCAATTTGAGTAAGTATACACTATATAAGTATTATCAGCAAGTATCAAAAGTACTATTACCCCAGTGAGTGCCTCATGATCATATACAACATTATTAGATTGTGAGGTGGGGTGAGCATGTCACAAATACAGTCAGGATCAATTCCCAGATGTGCCTCACAGATTATCATTACATTCTACTTTGAAACACACAGGCAACCAATGGAGAGATGTTACAATCTGGAATATTCTTGGTGCATTGTCAGATTTTGTCACATTTCCAAATAAAATAAGACTCAAAGGACTCCATTACTCAAAAAGCAGGTTTTATGCACTGAACAATGTATCATATTTATATATTCTTCATGTAAATTAGTTGAATGTAAATTTGTAATTAACAAAATGTTATAGTATCCTCAGATGTCACATAGATGTTGTAAAAAGTACAATACTTCTCTAAGAAATAAGGTGGAGTAGACACAGACATGAAACTACAAGTACCTCGATATTTTACTGAAGTACAGTGCTTGAGTAAATGTCTACTAAAGTTACTTATTAAAGTTACTCCCATGTTTGATAAAAGAGGCAAAGCAAGTTTAATTCTATAGCACCTTTGATCAACAAGACGATTCAAAGTGCTTTACACAAGACAATAAAAGCAGAGAAGCAAAAAAAAAAGACATTAAGAGGCAAAAAAGCAAAGTCAAGATAAAATATTAACAGCTAAAAAAAAGACAGCTATGAAATAAAAAAAAGTTAAATAAATAATTATGATAATAGTTAATATGTTAATTAAAATAATTTAATAAAAGGCAAAATAATGTATTTTGGCCCTCGACCATTCAGCGCTTTGTAAACCAACAAAAAACCCTCATCATTTTATGCCATTACTTCTTTCCGATGTGTATATTTAGGTAGAATTGAGAGCAAAACTTACCTGACTTTTAAACTGTTACATAATTCACCAATTCTTATCTTATCATACAGGAGTGCACAGTCATCTAATATTTACCTTTACATGTGATTATTCGAAGTCAATTAGCAATATGACTTAAGTACTAAACTTTCTCTCCCTGGGCTAAAATGACACCCTTTGAAATTCATGTTTTCATCTGCACTCTTCTCATGTGATACAGTGAGTATTGATTTATATTCTAAGAAGCATTCAAACCTTCACTTACATAAAAGTACCAGTACAAGAACGTAAAAATACTCTGCAACTGTACAGGCAACAGCCCTGCATTTAAAAGTGCTCTTCAGTTTGTAAGTATTGTCAGCAATGCACTGAAAAAATATGATCCTATACGATATTATATTAGATTGTTAATATTGATGCATCAATGCATGGTTAGCATTTTACTGTTGTAGCTGGTTGAAGTGGAGATTTTATATTAATCGCCTTTATACAATCACGTGTTTTGAACCTCTCACCATGTAAACGACTGAGTCTTTCCAGGATGAACCTTTCATACCCAATCATGATCCTATCACCTGTTACCAATGAACCTGTTTACCTGTGGAAGGATCCAAACAGGTGTTTTTGGATCAGTCCACAACTTTCAGTCTTTTGTTGCTCCTGTCCCAACTTGTTTGAAACGTGTTGCTGCCATCAAATTCAGAATAAGCAGAAACTTACAAAAGTCAATGAAGATGATGAGGTCAAACATTAAATATGTTGTCATTTTTTGTTGTTGTTAGTTGAATAGCAGATCAATTGTATGCACCATAACAATACATAGGCATATCTGACAAAACAGTTTGAGAGTAAATGTCAGTGATCATAAACTATACAATGTATAATAATTGGTTGAAATATAAGTGATGTTGGCTCAGTTAATGAAGAAAGATTGATCACCCTGCAGCTGTATCACAGGAGGCGAACAGCGTGATGGTAATGACGGATGGTGAGATACGGACCATCTGCTGCCACTGCAATATTATATTCCCCAAATGCCTTCAATTAAGTAATGTTGAGTGTAATTTAATAGTTACTGAAAATGTGAGAGATTATATCTTTGTTTATGCTCGCATGAAAACACAAAAGTAAGACATATTTAAATGTAATATTCACCAGTCACTGTCTACAAAAGATAAAGAAACATTGGCTTTTGATGTTAGAACTATAGATCTGTACATGATGCACTGCTGCATCTGTCACCAGCTCTGTATCAATTTAAAAAACTAACTTGACATCCTGTAGTGACAGTTGAACAATAGCACTATCTTCTGTTCACTTTTGTTATTGCACCTCTTCCTTTGTACCGCATCAACGAGAACTGCACCTTAATAGCTCATAATGTAATGACAGGATATGTGAGTAGCCAAATAAGAAATTGAACAGGTTTGTTCCAGAATTTCAATAGTTTATTTATTCATGAATTAATCAATTATTCAATCTATTTTATGCCTGTTGGCAGTCACAGTACATTCAATTTTTCATTTTATAACAGTGTAGACAAATCACACAAAATATCACATCTTATACAAAATCTAAACTTATCTTTTATAAAACATTTAGACATCATCATCAGGGTTTTTTCTGGTTTTACTTTAAATACTCTATATTTTTAACAGCATAAAACTCACTGAGAAAGTTAAAATACATATATATTATTTCTTTTTCATTACAGTATTTAAAATAGCTTCATGTACCACAACTAAAACACACAGTAATACTTCTGCCACTGAGGGAAGGAGGGGGGAGGTTGGAAGTCTAACATCCCTCTGTAGTCCCAGCAGGTTGGCCCTGAATGTCTCTCCTCGTTGCCCTCACTTCTTGCACTGACAGACAGGTGAACAGAGGGTTGGACGGTCGCAAGAAAATTCTTCTATCATTTGCTTTTAGAGGTAGAAAAACCTTCAGCAGCCATTTAACTTTCATCACCATTTGTCTCTTCGCTTGTCAACAAACACCTCTGACCTGCATGTATACAACTCTTCACATCATTGGGGCCCTTGAACACACCCTGCTTTTGAGGGTCAAGCCATCGACCCTCTGGTTAGCTTCTATACCTCTGTCTTCCCTTAACAGTCTCAAGGTTTCAGCCACTGGCTATTATTGAATGATTTGTTCGATTCTGTGGAGCCAATCGTCTCGAAGTGTTACAGCAAAGGCAAGGACTCGCATTCGCACATTCAGAGCAAGTCAATCACATGTGGAGCGTTTGGCACCAAGCCAGTCGTGAGAATCATTAAGCTCTCAACATGGTTCGTGATCTCCTCTCCTCCGCAACAATTAATGTGTACATACATACACTGCCGCCCACACCTGCCAATGCTCTCTGACACTTTAGTGGGCACTGTGGACTAATCTACAGCAGTGCACGGAAAGGCTGCTGTAGAACAGGAAGCAGCAAAAGCAGAACGAGACTCTTCTTAGTTAAAGGTTTCATATTATGCTCATCCAGGTTCATAGTTTTATTTTGGCTGCTTACATGCTCTAACATTCAAAAATCACATTATTCACCTCTCTCCTCTATTCACCCTCTGCCTGAGCACCCTGTTTCAGTGCCTGTCTCTTTATGGCCCCTCCTCTCAAAAAGCCCGCCTGCTGTGTTTACACATCAGCTCAGCCTGTGCTTTTGCCACCAGGGCTGTGCTGGGGGGCGGTGACGGCATCGTTGTGACATCACAACCTTATGGAAGTCCTGACAGTCTGTTTGAAGGGCACAGTTTCTGAAGACAGCCTGTGTGTATTTCTCCATGTATTGACCATTTTGATACTTAAACAGTATTTAAATAGCACCTAGACCTACTATATCATCAAAAAAGACAGAAATCTCACTTCTATAATATGGGACCTTTAACTTATTAAGTAGCTGTATGTTGCCAGCTTGTGTTGCTTTCTACTTGCTTTTTTGGTTTCTGGTCTTTATTATTTGATTACTTGTCTATTTTGGAGGAAGCAAGAAAGTTGTGATCGGAGCATGCCAGCGGGCCAATCACCAGCAAGGAGGCGAGTGCAGGCGTAAAGGGCACAGAGCAGGGTTTCAAATTTGTGGCATTGGGCCTCAGACTCACGAGTCAAGGTGTAAATGGGCCTTAAACTTGGCCTGGGAAAGGATGTCAGGACGGCACTGTCGAGGCTGAGGTATGATTGAAATGCAGTAATAAATGTTGTCCAACCACATCTAAATCCAAAAGTGTTCATCTGTGTTGTGAACATCTGAAGTGACTGACTCCTTTACATGACGATGAAGATGTGAAACAGGTCTTCAGCTGCCTGGGAAGAGATGTCAGGGCAGCGTTGTAGGTGCATCCTTCACTTGTCTTTCAAACTGTGCGTCAACATCGGTTCATATAAGCACAATACCGACCACAAAACAGTGACCCTTGACCTTAGATGCAGGGAGACTGAGTCCTGACCAGAGGGACTTCCACATGCGAGCTTAGCAACTTTCAAGTTGTAAATGCTTGAATACAGAGGTTTAATGCCTGGACCTGAAGGTCAGTATTCTTCAAAGTCCTTGTCAGGTCAACCAATACCCACATTTTTTAAGGCCAGGAGCTGTGTTCACTGATACACTCTCCAAAACCAAAAACCTGCCAATATGTGTGATTCATGCAGTGACTGACCAGATGTGCAGACATGACAGAGGAATCAAGATTTGAACTTCTCTCCCATGTTCTTTCATACTTCAACTTCTTTCTTTTCACATATAAGTGGAACAGCACGAATGCCTTCAAGGAAGGACTGTCCTCTGTTATCCCCATTTGAGCAATTATCATGTTTCACCTCTATGACAGAAGGCTCATCGCCCCGCTTCTCCTTCCGATGTGGTTAGACAACACAACGTGTGAACTAGTTTGTTTCAACCATACCCCTGGAAGAATGACGGCTGTAGGTAGCCACTATTGCGTTCCACAAAGACTTTTAGTGTCTGTGTCATATTGCTCTGTTAATTCAACAGACAACCTTGATCACTCATGTGGTCATGTGGTCCCCACCCCTTGTCGTTTGTTTATATAAGAATCCCTCAGCATTTCTTTTCTACTGGACCTCAACAGCACTGGACAAAGAGGGAGAAGATGGAGATTAAGTAAGTGAGAGGAGACTGGAGCTTAGCCACAAGCCTCCATCACTTTTGCGTCTGCCGGTTATTTCATCTTCGAGAGCATAACCTCTGGGCTCAGTCCCAGTCACCCAGTCATGAGAGAACTGTAAAGGACATTAGATAAGGAAGATTTCTAAATTTCATTTCTGCAGATATATATGCTTTGTATAGTTACACTGTATGTACTTTTATACACGGCTTATTGTGGTCCCTGGCATTAGGTGCAATAGAGCTGTGCAAAATATAAGGGGTAGTGGTGAGTCCTACTTACAGTAATTTGCTACTAGAAAGTACTTGTAGATCATACTTTCCCAGTTTACTGGTCTAGGGTTGAGGGGTTCTGGTAAGATACGGAGGTCATATTTTGGAACCACGTACAGTAAGACACAAAGGGAAGGGAGCAGGCTTCAGAGGACACTTCTGGTTTGTGCAAAAAGGAGACTAAGAATTACATATACTCATAGTGAGTTATTTACACACACAAAGCAAATGCCTCTCAACACATTGGCTACACAAGATCAAATATAGATTCTTCACAAGCCAAAATATCATGCACATTTTACTAAGGCAACTTCAAAAACTGGAGTGAAAGTCAGCTGTTAACACAACCAAAGCCCCCACGCTTAGTCGAAACATGGGGCGCTGCAGCAAGGCAAGTCTGAGTGAGTTTTATACTTATGATGGAGTCAGATGTGATGGTAGGTTCACTGTTGCATGTAAGTAGAGGTACTGTAAATGAAGTGTGTGTGTGTGTGTGTGTGTGTGTGTGTGTGTGTGTGTGTGTGTGTGTGTGTGTGTGTTGCTACTATTTCTGGACTGCTTGTATATGTACAACTTCAAGACTGTCAGGTGACATAACACACCCATAGCTGCCATATTGGTGACTCTTTTGACAAGGATATAATCATTTCATCACGGACATATCCAGATAAGCATCATTAGTCAACATTTCCATGCTCTTTCTGTGAATTTGGAAGTTTTATCAACCCGGAGTGACTTTGGGCATTTTATAAGCAGATTCCAGTGTTTTTAGATAAATGTTTAACATGTTTACATTTGACAACTTGTAGGCCAAAATGACAATGATTAAATTACATTTTCAGCATTTCTCCTTCTGACAATATAGAGGCATTTAGAATTTCATGCTTGGAAATAAAATTCACATAAAGCAAAAATGGACTGTTAAATATATTAATTAATATGAAAGGAAAAAGACACCAGAAACCTTTGCTTTGGTTTCTGGTCATAGTTTTTTGAAGATGGGGAGGGGGTGTGTTTGGGATATTTTTGACCTCAGTATTTGTAAAATCCTAGCTCTGGCCATGAATGCACCAAAAGTCTCAGAATATCACTGTTCAGCTGGAAGGAAATGTTAAGATTCTGACATTAGATTGGATATGATAAGAAAATCAAAGAGTATATCTATAAGCTACATCTTGGTGTAGAGACAAGCCTTAACATAAGGAAGGCAAACATTTAGCGAATAAACAAATTGACCTCACCTGACCTTCATTCACAAGCCTTCCTTCAAACTGTACTTCTGTGCAACTGCAACAGTATGATGGTTTCAGATGTGGTCGCTACCTCAGATGGCCAGCTGGGTGTACTCTGAACAGTAATTATACAAGTGTGCATGTACAGTATGTGTACACTGTAACAGGGCACTTTCATTTAGGGCCTATTTTTTCTTGGTTTGAAATGTGTATCTGCAGGATACTTATAAATCTCTGGTGTGTGCAACTAAGTCAAGGCAGCATGTCACTGATTGTGCAAATGTGTGCAAATATGTCCTGTGTGTGTGTGTGTGTGCGTGGAGGGAGAGTGTGTCTCAGGTCAGTCGTTTCAAGTGCAGTACAAGTTTATTTCCAGAAACCCTTGTGTCTCCATGGTCAGCTGCCATGGAAATGAGTGAGTGCACATGAGTTTGTGTGTACATGCAGGCGTGTGCACGTAGGCGTAGCATGCTTTTGAATGTACTAAGCTGTGATGGCCTTTGTGCTGTGGTCTGAAAAGGCAGCTCCTCTTCTCTGTGCGTCTGCGGTCGTCCTCTGTGACCTCTAGAAGATGCTTTGTCTTCGGTTCTTTCCTCGACCTGAAGAGAGATAAATTGAGATTGAAGACTAAAGTGATGATTATTCAGTTTTAATAAGCACATTAAAACAGATTGTGCACTATGTTTTCAGACAAGCTGCTTCTACCTTAAAAGACTTTTCTTCTTGTAACCTTCATCCATGCTATAATAGGTTATGTTATTTGAGGCTTTATATGAGTCTAATCAGGGAAAAATAAAGTCATGAGACTTATCTAATATATGAAGAGTTTACTAGAATATAAAACCAGGTGAAAATAAACTGTATTGAATTCACAGACAACTCCTTGTCTGTTTTTCATTGTCAGTTCCTCTGAGGCCCGGTGGTATTTTTATTTGTGTCAGAGTAAACAGAATCAGTATGCTCGCTTCTTGCAGAGCTTTGCTAATTAGCAAAGTACATCTGCAGACATCCTTTCAGATGTTGCGGTCAGGAACAAAACAGAGCTAGGTTTAATTCCGTTTCACTGCAGACAGTTCAGGAACTTGGAGTGTCTTTCCTGTAGTTATAATTAACGACTCATATTTTCATTTGAAACTTTTAATTTGTTTGTATTATTTTGTGTAATATAAAACTATCAACTATGAGAATACGACACAAAACAGAAATGAATGCACAGTATGCATACAGCATCTGCCACGCTGCTCCCACATTATGTGCAGAACATAGTCCATGTACAGAACTATTATAGCTGCCCACTATGTGATGAAATGAGTGGCCTCCAATAATAGTGAATTGACCAAAGCTTGCAGTGAAGTCATACCATTCTCATATCCAGAAAAAAACATTAAGTTACTTTTTTCATTCATGTCTCGTCTCATGTTGTCTTGTCCCTTCCTGTTTTATTTTGGAAACCTTTTCCCTTCTCGTTTCAGGTTGCTTGCCCTTCCTTCTGCGTTTCCCGCCGGCGTGATTGTCTGCCCCGCCCTGATTGTTTCCACCTGATCCCCTACCTTGTGTATTTAATGTCCGTGTCTTCCCCTGTCCTGTGCCAGTTTGTCGTATCTGCCGTGTCCATCAACTAGTGCCTAGTATCCAGTGTTGTGAAAGTTCACTTTCTATATGAACTAGTTCAAAGTTCAGTTCAAACCTTTTAAAATGAACTAGTTCAGTTCATCGTTC
This sequence comes from Centropyge bicolor, assembly GCA_037975185.1. Taxonomy (NCBI): domain Eukaryota; kingdom Metazoa; phylum Chordata; class Actinopteri; family Pomacanthidae; genus Centropyge; species Centropyge bicolor. The sequence continues at coordinate 750,593 of JBBMOC010000063.1, read as the reverse complement.
ATAATTCAAAATTGTGAACTAAAGTTCATGCTTCTCCAAAATGAACTATTTCGTTCTTTTTTAGTTCTTTTTTTTTTTTTTACGTTGCCACGAGCTACGAGCTAATTCCCGACTGTATGGGAATTAGTTTCTCAGTAAACGCATCCTCCTTCCTTGCACACATGTGAATTGTGACGAGACTGACGACCGCTGATGACGAAGTTGGTAGAGCGACAGGCAGGACTTGCGGTTGCCAGATCGGGTGGTTATCCGCGACATTTTAATGGTCGTTTACCATGTGTTTTTACTGTTTTAGCTTGGTTTTTCGCCGAGGGCTCTTGAAATCTGGCACGAACGTAATCTGAACGAAATCAGAGTGCCGTTCAAGAAACAGCAGAATGAGTGCGTTCACAATTTAACGTTCATCAAGCAAAAATGAACGGGGCGTTCACGTTCACCCAAAATATGAGTTAGTTCATGAACGAACGTTCTTTGAACGCGTTCGGGTACAACACTGCTAGTATCCATGCGTTTCAAGTCAAGTTTACCCGTTTTGCTGTCACGTTGTCTTGTTCTTTTTCTGCCTCGTTTTTGCTCAGCCTTGCTAGAGCAATTTTCAGTTTATTACTTTGTTTGTTTAATTACTTATTTCCTCAGCAGAGTGACTTTTCGTTTCTTCACAATTTTGCCTTACCTCGTTGGAGTGATTTTGAGTTTTTGCACATTGTTTAATAAAGACTTTTATTTTGAACTTTTTGCCTTGGCGTCCTGCTTTTGGGTTCAAATCCTGACTGAGCCTTGTCAACCATCCTGAGACTGTGAGAGAGGAACCTTACCTAAAGGCTGAAACACTGAGCTGCGGTGGCCTGGGTCCTTCTGGAGCTGCACCTCTCTGAGGGAAAACACTGAAGCAGCTGAAACAAAGAGGGGAGAAAGAAAGACTCAGGCACAGAAAAAAGGCACTCTTACTCTACTAATGCTGAAGTTGTATGATTGGCCTCATAACACAGCTCGGAGGTTCTAGATTCTGTGACAAATGCACAAATGTAACCAGGTTGCATAGTTAAAAACAGGTCTCTCTTTGACACTGTGTGCCACACACAACCTGCAAACTAGATTGTATAGTTGCACTGCAAACACATATCTGCAATATGCGCATCACTTTTTTGCAATTTTTGTAAGGCCTACTCTTTTTATGTTCTTACTTTTGTAACACTACATTGGGTTAAATGTTTCTATGGCCTTGTCCCAGAGTACATAGTCAGTTTTAAGTTTATGATTATTAAATTGTAAATTATACAAGAAAAGCAAGCAAATGTGTGTGAGACTGTGGCTCAGACCTTCATTGCTGATTGCTTCTAGAACCTTTGACTCATGAATGTTACAGATCTGTTTTCAATAATAATTAACCTAATGACTTTTTTTTTTTTTTTTTACATGTCAGACATGTTCTGTCACAACAGCAGAGTATTTCAAATGATACTGCAGATTGTGTTTCGTTTTAGTCACCTACAAAATTATTCCTGCTGCGGCATTTTTTTTTTTTTTTATAAGAGCAGCTTTTTTAAAAAGGCCACAGCTGAGATGGCAAAGTAGCACATTCATAGTCGAAATGAAGCCTGCTGTTCACAGCCAGAGTTGCCAAGAACTACTGACTTCAAATACATGGGGCTTTAAGGGTGTGTTCACAGTGTAACTGTGTGTGTATTTGTCTTACTGTCTGCCAAATTGTGTATGTTATCCCCCAGACTCAGGAAGTAGGGGTGTCGTAGAGCGGCTTCAGAGGAGATTCTGCCCCTGGTGTCGTACTGTAAACAGAAGGCAAAAACAGCCAATTAGACGGTCTCTGAAATCCACAGTTCAGTTCGGACTCATATTCAACTGAGTGAAGGCCATTGTGCTTTTGTCTCATACCTGCAGCAGGGCAGAGAGCAGGTCAATCCCCTCTGTGTCCAACCTGATGGAGGCAAAGCAAACAGATCCAATGGTATCATGAATATTCATAAAGAAATACATGCTGATAATGAAAGAAAATATTTTTAAAAGCAATATTCGGTTTTAGAGCTACGTTTAATGTAAATACTGGTTAATTATATACCAAAATAAGATGTCAGGGCGTGTCTTTAGCTCACCAAAACATACAAGCAGCATTTGAACATGTAACATATAACAAATATGATAATAAAACACAACCAAAGTATAAAATACAGCACTGATCAAAATACCAACAAAATAGTACAAATCAAAATATGACTATCTGTGAGATGATCATTTATTCCATCTCTTGTTTTGACAGCGTACAAGACATCTGGAGTTTCTGGAGATCAGGCTACCGAAGCATTATGTCAAGTGTAATGTTCAATTAAAATACACTCACTCACAGATATGTAAACTGTTTCTAAAACTGTCTGCCTTGAAAGCTGTATTGTCAGAGAAGCTGAATGGCAGCCCAGAACTGTACCAAGACACTTGAAACTTTCAACAGTTTCAACAAGTTGGCTGTCAAGTTCAACAGGCCCTATTATGAAACACTGCTTGGCAGAAACTCTAATTTCCTTAGTCCTATTAACATTAATCTCCACATTACCATTGCACCAAGCCTGAGTTTGTGTCCGGGCCAAATACTCAGCTTCTCTTAAGACGTCTGTTTTCTAAGAGGGCCAATTAAGGCCATGGCATCAGTACACTAAAACAAAAACCCTGCTCTTTAATCAGAAATTCATTTGTGTAGAACAGCAGAGGAAAAAGAACAGAATCCCTAAATGATCTGTAGATAGTGTGTTAATTCATCCTGTAAACTATCTCAACAACTACACAGTGGATAGGCACAAAGTTTTGATCATGGTTACCAGATGATGTATCTTACTGACTTTGGTGATCTGCTGACTTTACGAGCCCCACCATGAGGTTCATATGTGTGGTTTTGAGTGTAATGTCCATAAACATTGGTTCACACCTTCACTTCCTCCTATGGATGAGTTGTAATACCTTTGCCATCATTGGGTCAAAATCTTATCCATGTCCTCAGTTGTCTTTTGTATTTAGTCATAAGTAGCAGTTCTTAACATGTTAACAAGCTAAACTAAGATGTGATCATGGTAAACCAGGCTTATAGACCCTGGCACTCTTCCCTTCAGTCGAACAGACAGTGATTTAGTTACCTGGGCACATGGTTGATGAGAGCTTGAGGCCTATATTGGGGAAAGAGGTAAGACTTAAACTCCTCATTACTGCTGATACCAGGCCAGGTCTCTTCTGTTGGAGTGCCTGGAAGATAAAAAACAAACAAATGAATTGTCACTTATATTTCTGGTTCTTGCATCATATATTACTTAATTTTAGCCTTGCCTGTAGGATATTACCAGAACGTGCTTCTATCTTACCCATGAGCCTAAAAATTAAGTGTAGCTCCTCCTTCACTGTGGCACCTGGAAACATGGGACGCCCTGTTGCCATCTCATACAGAATACAACCCACGCCCCTGGAGGATGACCGAACAACAAAGAGTCCTTCAACATTATGGCACTCTAGACGAGGTTGTGCTCAGCAAATGCACACACTTCAAAGAGCGTTGATCATAAGTGCAAACTTGTATGCTGTGAGTGGGCACAGCGCAGCCTTTTGTTCCATCCAGGATGGTGTGTTGGAGAGGCGCCCTGTGGTGTGATGAGAGGACATGTAACTAGGTGAGCACATAAAAGACTGGTGTGTTGCTAGAGAGGCACATTTAAACCTCAGTGCTGCACCAGAGCTCTGACAGTTTCCTCACTATGGCAAATGCTAATGAAAACACGTAAGAAAAAGTGAATGCAGCTGAATTACTCTTATGACCCTGGAGATAGGTGTGATTCATGGAGATCCTGGACGATCCGATCCTCAAGCTGTTAGACGTTCATCTAATTTACCAAGTAAACAGCATTGCTCATTACCAGGGCTGACACTAGCACCTGTCTGTGCTTTGGGCTTTTCGTAAGAGTTCAGCTCCTGAGCTCTGTTCATATCCTGCTTGAGACAGTCAGTTCAGAGAAAAATGAGACAGTCCAAATAGAAACATAAATAAAACACTATGTGCACTATGTGTGTGACTTTTAGATTTTAATGTAGTTTTTCAAACCAATATGCCTGTTCAAAAATGTCATATGGCACAGTAAGGATAACAACACAAAAACATTATATACTGTATGTGGCAAGAATGAGCCCTGACTCCGGACTGTCATACTAAGTCTCCTGAATAACCATCTCATGCACCTTAAAGCTGTCAGTCACTCAGCAGCTCATAAAGTACAAACCCACAGGATGGCAGGCATTCGTCTTAGCAACTCATAAGACTATAAATGACACTCTCCAAACAAGAATGTTTTTCCTCCATCTAAGTCATTATGAGCCTTGTAAAATCAAAGTGACTAATTGCCAAGAGCTGCCAATAGCCACAGATCAAAGTGATCAAGCATTCGTTGTGGTTAGGGTTGTCCCGATCCGATCACCTGATCATGTGATTGCAGACTTGATCGGGACTCGGACATTATGTCCCGATCAGGTATCGGATAAATAATATATATACATATGTATATTTATTTCTATTATTTTTAATCACATTGACAATGTATGGGCTATTAGTGATTAAAAATAAATGAGGATCAAATAGTATATTAACTACCAATGTTTACAGGCCGGATCTGTGTCTGTGACAGACACCACTAAACAGCGCATGCGCGGAACATCACAGCAGGCAGCAGTGTGTTTTGAATCGGATCGGGACTCAGTATCGGCAGATACTCAAAATCAAATGACTTGGACTCGGACTCGGGAGCAAAAAAAACGTGATCGGGACATCCCTAATTGTGGTACTGTGGATGAGTGCACTGTGAAGGTGTGAAAGTGCACTATTGACAGTCAAACATCCATACTGTAACACTCACCACATGTCGATGGGTGTGGAGTATTCTGTAGAACCCAGCAGCACGTCAGGGGGCCGATACCATAGGGTCACCACCTCATTGGAGTAGGTTTTAGTGGGGACAGACTTGGCCCTCGCCAGGCCTGGACAACACAACATGGTCAAGGTTTAACAACATGGCACCTCAGTAATAGCAGAATGGCTTTCGTAAGTCCGCTAGCAAGCCTGCTTTTTGTGCAAATATCCAGTCTCTTTCACTTTGGGCACCCTTGTACCAAACTGCCTTGACATGAGAAGTATTTTGTATCTGCACAGGTGTTGTACGAAACAGTATGACGCAATAAGTATCGTATAGTGGAACAGTCCCTCTATCAGCTCGTATGCTGTTTTTAGCTAAAATTAAAAAAATAGTCAGGGAATACTGGTGAGTTTATCTACCCACTTTCAGCACAAAATTGAGAAAACTCAGAGAGAGGGGCACAGTTGCTAGGATACAGGAAGTAAGGGTGCTAAAGTAATCAGGACAGAAGATCTCCGAGTGGCAGTAAAATATAATTGGAAAGCGATTGTGGCAGGAAGCGTGCTATTCTATTCCCAGGTGCATGTGTCTTTACGACCACATTTGCATTTGCTGATGTCCGTATATGTTGCATGTGAGTGTGCTGTTTTTCCTACCGAAGTCGGCCAGTTTGAGCTCGCCCTTGTCGTTGATGAGCAGGTTCTGAGGCTTTAGGTCTCTGTGGAGGATTTTCCTCTTGTGACAGTAGGACAGACCACGCAGCAGCTGGAACATGAAGATCTGTGGAAGAAAAATGAAAATTATGCAGATCAAAAATCTGTATATGTGCTTATCATGGAATCTGGATTTTAAGTACTGTGGGTACCTGAGTTGGGAATAAACCTATAGCCTATGGCCACATCGAGAGAGTTTGCATCTATAAGGTCAAGTATTATAATACTTGACCTTATAAGCCATTATAAAATGCTCTATAATGTGTTATGTTCATTGTTATAAAGCCTTATGATGATTTATGAGTGTTTATAATGATAGTTATACACGTCTATAAGCATATCATAAATATATGTATAATGCATTATCTCTGTGGGAATTGTCAGTGAGTTGCCAACAGTTATAATGTATTATAATACCTGACCTTATAAGTGATGATAAAATGCTTTATAGTGTGTTATGATTATTGCTATAAAGCATTATGATCATTTATGAGTGTTTATAACTATAGTTATACAGTGCTATAATGTCATTATAACGCATTATAAATACTTTTATAATGCGTTACAGAGATAGGCGTCAAATAAAGTGTTACCGCATCTTCCTATTCCCCTCATCCCTTTATTCTCCTCCTGTCCCCTGGAGGCCAAGAACTGAAACAATGAAATATACTGACATTCTCAAAATAGATGAGTTACTGATCCGACAGAATCATAGCATGAAAAGGCATTCCTGCTACCTAGATGAGTAAAACTTCAGAAACCCGTCAATCCTTTTAGTCGTGCAGCACACAGAATATCAACAGCCTTCTGTTTTTTCAAAACTCATCAGGTTTTTATTTGTCAGAAAATCATTTCTCATCATTCAGATTGTCTATGTGTGATTCAAATGTAGTGGTAATACATGAGAGGCACATGTCATTCTGTTAGATTTGTGCTCTGACTCCTCTAGTAACTCTATTTTGAGAATGGGTAGTAATTTCGTTGTTTAAACTCCAGGCCTCCTGGGCTACCATGCAATACTAATTCTACTTGATTATTTGCTTTGAGATGGTTAATTTTGTGTCTTTACACAGATGCAAAGTCGCCCTCTCTCGACCGTGTACATTCAATAGTGACACCTGATGCTACTGCTGCTGCTGAGTCATTGACATGCTGGTGGCTCACCTTGACATTATGCATGCTCATGAGATTCCCGCAGTTGTCCAAGTACTGTTTAAGGTCACTGTCCTGGAAGACGCAACAGCCACAGTGTTCACAATATCCATATGCAACGTGTGTAATTGAGGTCAACATCTTCTGAACTCATGCATGCCGAAGTACTCACGAGATACTCAAACACCAGGGTGAGGCAGCGTTCAGTGTGGATGATGTCATGCAGTGTGACAATGTTGGCGTGTTTCAGGTTCTTCAGGAGAGACACTGGGTGGACAGAAGAAGGACAGATGAGTTGTGCCTAAAATGTGCCCCCAGCACAACATCAGCAGTAGAAACTACTGCAAAACAATACACTAAAACCTACTAACCGTACTAATTCTGGACTGGGAAATCTGTTTGTGTGTTAATGTGTGTGTACCCTCTCTAATAGCAGTGCAAGGTGCTCCCTCCTCGTGCTCCAGCCGAATCTCCTTTAATGCCACCAGGTTCTCTGTTAGTTTGCTTCGTCCTTTGAACACTGTGGCATATGTCCCCTGTGAACACACATACACACACACACACACACAAAACTCAAAATGACATTGTGATAATACAATATTCTGAACTGAACTGTTACTCAAGTGCCAGCAGGTATGTCTTTTAATAGCGATGAAATACTGTTAAGCTGATTGGAATCTGTTTCACTTTCTGTTTACTTTCTTATCATCATCCATAGCACATAAACATACATCACCACAGATAATTAATTGCAGCTGAGCTGAATCAGGTCAGAAGTTTTAACCGCTATGATCCAAGAGCAGCATCAAAACATATCAACGTAATGCAAGTGTCTCAAGCTGGCCTTGGTTTAATCCATTCATTAAGTTCAAATTTATTTTTTGGGGATTCATTATTGGGATTTCTCATTACTGTCTATCACTGTTCATCTCCCTCACTCACGATTATCCTTCATGTATCCTCGATTTGCAATGCTGACAATTCGTCTATCATTATGCAGTTGATTGCATGTATTCAAATAACTTAGATCAACTACAGCAGGCTCTAAAGAGAACAAATGTTTTCAGATATTGAGAAAAAAACAGCAGTGAATCAGACACTTTTATAATGGCTGCATGTTCAAATCACAGCTTTCCACTGCGTATAAACAAAACCATGACATTGTGAACCACAGGTTATGATAATTGACAACAAAGGCAGCTCTTTTCGATCCCTAACCAACGCGGTCATCTGCTGCCGAGCCTTGTGACTGAGACTAACGCAGACACGCTTCTGTCACTAATCGCTCCTTGTTCCTTCAGGCAATGAATGTACTCAGATAAAAGGTGACGTATTTAAATGCATTGGCTCTGTCGTACAATCCAAAACATCCTCCTCGTCCACAGCATGACCATTGGAATCTTAGAGGGTACAACATGTCCGAGCACATGGCATAAATGCAGATTTAAGCCTATTGTTGCTATTCTCATTAAGCTGTGTTGGCCAAGTCTGACTCATGCAAGAAAATAGACACATGGGTATACTGTTTGTCTCTCCTTTAATGAAAGCTGTAAGTGTTGTACCCATTTTGACAGACTCTTGTCTCCCCTGAGAGGTTTGACTCATAGGAAACCTGATAACTATAATGAAGATTCCAAGACAACTTGTGGTCAGCATGGTCGATATTACACCAGAGAGATTCTTTATTTCTGTTTGATAAAGTTCCGTCTGGCTTCGAGTTATTGCTCGGAGATTGCAGTGGGTGTAGTATCTCTCACTGAGCTGCACATCAGCTGCTTCCACTGACTGTACAGTTTTTAAAAGGTGAATGTGTGAGTAATTGGCATCGACTTACTTCACCCAGTTTGCCAAGCTTCACGTATGTCTCCAGTTTGCCAAAGCCTATGTCCGACTAGAGGCAAAAAGAAAATACAGATTCACCTGAAGGTGTGTGCTCTTACGATTCTCTCCTCTGATTATATGTCAGAACAGTCAAAAGATTTGCATATATTAATGATCATTTTCTGAGGTTAAGGTTAGGTAACTTAATGGAGAACTGTCGAAATATCAAAAAATAATGCACTCATAATATAAATACGATATGAAATATTGACCACTGTAATTTTAACACTTTATACAAACATGGTTAGTTGTATATGAGATTTCAATATTAGATAGATAGATAGATAGATAGATAGATAGAGCACTAACCAGTGAAGCACGTCGAGACATGCGACTGAGAGGTTTGCAGAGCGGTGAGTTTTCACTCTCAAGCTGCAGTTTCTTGAGGAACTCTGGAGGAAGGCGGATGTCCATGGGCAGAGACATGCGCTTACTGACGTCCTGCAGGAAGTCAACGCACGCCAAGGTTTACAACATGCTTATCATACTTATCTGTCTTTAAGATCATTCATGCTTTACCCTTTCTTTTCTCTGGCCATCTACATAAATGGATACTGGAATGGTATTCCGACAAATGTATGCAAAACTATGGAGGGTCATCTTGAAAGCAAAAAATGTAAAATACAAATGAAAAGGAGAACACAGGACAAGTCATTTACACAGCAGATGTATGCTGTAGCAAAAAAGAGTTGAATGAACATATATCTTCTTAGCATGATAGGAAGACACATTGAAGACAGGCAGGAAGGTGTGTGAAGCAGCTCTTCAGCATGAGAACAGGACTGCGTGCAGTTACAGGGCCCAGCTGTGGATGATAATTAAAAAGCTCCTATGTGTAATATTAAGCCAACAGCTTGTTAATCCACAGTGTCTCGTGGTGTATTTCTGCACATGTTAAATACAAATAATCAAAGCTCCCACAGATGATTACAAAAGTGAATACAGTTAATAAACCCTTTCTTACTCTTTAAAGGAGAATTAAGTAAAAAGAGATTAGTTGTATTCTCTGAGTAATTTGCTCAAATTATGACTGTATAATAACTGCAAACGTGTTGCCTTATTAGAAAGTGAGTGGATCAACAAAGTGTCATGATAGTCTCACTTCATGGGGCATTGATTGGATCTTTGCTTAGGTTGAAAGTGGAGCTTTGCTGAGAATTGCACGTCACAATCTATGTCAGCTCATATCTGAGAATCAATCAGTCAAAAGTGAAATCACCTATGTGGGTGTGCCACAGTTGTGCAGGGCCTTTGAATGTTGAGCAGTTATTAATTAATGAAGGGCTCCTCCACTACAATACTAAGTCAAGTCTTGGCTCGTAAATGTTAATGAGTCAATAAATCGATTTTGGTCTTCTTTGCAGAATGTAAGTGGTTGAACTGTCCATTGTAAAGGTCTTCCTAATAAATTAGCAGAAACATAGCTAAAAAGACCGCGTCTGCCAAAGAGATATTTCACATCCTGGCAACCATAAAATTGTCCCTATTAATGGCTTACTGATCGTTAAAGCATTAATTAACCATACAGCCATTAGTTGCAACCTCTCGTTAGAAAGACATATATGCATTTCTCACACTTGTTAAATGAAGATATCCAGACTGTCTAAGCTCCCAGCCTTCTCTCTGTCACACTATTTCTGTCTTGACAGCACCGGGTCCTTCCTGAGCACTCACTTCCCTCTGGCATAGCTTCACTCGACTGTCTGGTTGTGGTTGCGTGGAGTATGAGAAAGACTCGAAGTGAATCACGCTCGCTCCACAGGGATCTATTTCTGAAGAGGTGGGACTGTGAACTCTCTCACATTTCCAATAAAAAGTCTGGTGCTCTCGGGAGGGTTAAAAACTTCTGAGGTGACTCATCTCACTGAGCTGGCAGAGGTGGGCTCGTGGGGAAGAGTCGGAGCAGAAGAATGGACTTGTGCCACTGTTGATGTCTATGTCAGAGTTTCTTTTGACACTTTTAATGGCAACTTGAACCTAGGCAGTTTCCTATCAACGCTTAGTTAGCGACACGTAAATTACCGTGGAATAAAAGCATGGCAGCATGTGACTACAGCCTGACCACTTTGCCTGTTAACCCCTTATCTGGCGTATTAACCTGCGTCCCCTTACAGATGCTATATGAGCCTCTGCTGCTCACCTCCATGGAGAAACGTCTGTGCTGGGCCTTGCTGTGATAGTGGAGCTGGGACGGAGACTGAGCCGCCGGTGTTGTTGGTTCAGGGCTCACTGGACTGGCATCATGAGATGGAGGACCCAGCCTGTCGGGAGTCAGGCCTGACAGAGGAGAAACATAATCACACAACATTTACAGAAGCACAGATGGGCAACAATGGGGAGCCCAATGGGGTGTAGGGTCCCCACAAGCTTTCAGAACAGCTTCAGTTATCAATGGCATAGATTCATTAACCACATGACATCCATGTGTAGAAGCGAATCATGTCACAGTTACCTCCAAAACCCTACATTTCACAATACAAAACATCTGTGATATCTTTGTCTTTTCTGAGCAACATCAATCTTTCATTTTATGGCCATGTATGTCATTTTTATACTTCAGTTTTGTATGGATTAAACAAAATGTTAACAGACAGATATTTTTCTCACAAGTTGCTGAAACAGAGCTAAAAGGAGGCTGAATACTGGGACATGGATGGCCACCAGAAACACAGCTTGAAATGAATGCTAATATTGCTGCGTGCCTTCTGGATTGTAAATAGGCAAGTGTTCTCTGGTGGGCAAACTGTGCAATGGTGTCCCTGTTTCTAAATGTCCTCAAGCATAAGCAGGATTTATAGTTCTACAATATGGGGCTGCAGGGGCTCTGTTGCAAGGACTGTAAGTGGTCAGCTCTGGCTGCATGTGTTTACTCCTACAGGTTCTGATGACAGGATCAAATAAGTTGAAAAAGGAACATTCGATATATCTGACAAAACAAAGAAATGCGTCAATGACTGCGCACAAGCACAATGGACTCAATGGACAGCATTTTGTTCTCAGAGAAAGGCTCATCAAGACTAAAGAGGAGATCATAGTTAAGGCAGCTGAAGCGAACAGTTACACTGCTATCCAGCCAGTGTGGTGGGAAGAATGGACTTTGATCCTCATCATACAACATTGCACGTCATGTGTGTTTGATGCCTGGTCAGTGTCTTTTGAATGCTGCCTACTGTGAGGTTTCAGCTGCAGTTTGATCTCTTGTTTCAATGGTGAGCGTCGGCTGCCGCACCAGTATGGCAAATGTGGTGTGTGAGGTGTCTCCATTTTATCGGCACGTTCCAGGCGTGTGTGTGTGTGTATGTTACAACCCGACAGAGTTGGAGCACGAAATGCTTTAACTCCTTGTTTCCATGGTGACAAAGGCTAACAAGGGAAGCAGGTCTCGATGTTAACGAGGAAGTCTTGTATATTTCTTTAAAGACAACACGTACAAGTTATACACACGCAAACATTCACATTAACTGCATGGCCTCAATCAAGCACACACACACACAGACTGCTAGAGTATTAAAAAGAGTATAAAGAAGGCAGGCTGATAAAGACTTTAAAATGCCTGGGTGAGTTTACCAGGGTGTTTTTCACAGTGCTACAGCGAAGCTTCTAACAGGCCACTTTGTGTCAGACTGATTGACAGACTAAACAGGCTAGGGGGATGAAATGACAACCTGTTGCTAGTCATTTGAATATCACAGCTACAGTGCTCCTTTGATCTCCTGATAATTATGGTCAGTGAAGGCGACACTAATATAAAGGGATACACACACACACCCACGGACACACACACAGTGTCTGATTGCTGTGTGATATATGGATCAATGCCTGCTAGACATCTTCTCATAAAAGGACAATCCAATACGGAACGCAACATGATGTTTTTGTAACATTTCCATGTGAAACTGTGCTTACAGTGAGAGGGAGAAAGGGGCAGAGAGGAGCCGGGAGAGAAATAACCACGGGGTGTGAGTTGGGAAATAAGCTTCACACAAACTGGCAGAAGTAACCTCCAGGTTGTGTTTGAGCACATTTTACACAACATATTCACAGACCTGGACACATTTAAACCTACAGTCTGGTGAGGCAGCGTAAGGTGAAGTAAATAGAAAATGCAACTGAGGCTGATGGGAAGATCAGTTGTTTTAACAGACATTAAAATTTTGACTTAATAATATAACTTTAATAGAAGCTAAGAGATCACCAAAGTTATTACAACTAATCCTGGGGGCAGCATGAAACCACATTTAATGGCAATTCATCCAGAATCTGTTTCACTCAAAAGCATAAATGCCAACCTTATGGTTGCACTAGTGGGGGTAGTCAGGAGATCATTCATCATCATTCATCATTCATGTTTGTACCAAATGTCATAGCACCCCATCTAATAGTTGAAATATTACAGTCTGGACCACAGTGCTGGACTGACATTGCATTTAATGGAGGCACATTTTAGCCTCATAGCATGGATGTTTTTGTGCCTATTAAAAATCAATAGTGCTGTACTCAGTCTTGCTCAACTCCAAAATAGAAAACCTTTTTATTGCAGGATACCATGAGGAGCTTTTGATTGACTTTCCTGCTGAGGGTTTCACACTAATTCCTCTGATCAACAGTTGATAACACTAATGCACCAAGTAACACAACAACACGCCAGGCAGGTAAGACCAAGACTGCCAGCAAACATTAATGTAAATGATGCAAACTGTAAAAAAAAAAAAAATCAATACTGCACTAATCAATATTTTAAAATTAACAATGAAAAAAATAACTGTGTAAAAGGGTTAAATAAGAAGGGTTGCTTGTAGTGGTGAATCCACTGATAGTCTTTCAACTCATTGTTTTGGCTTTATGACAAACTACTTTGTTTTGGTTGACTCTCACGGCTCTCACCAGCATCACTTCCAGCATCAACAGGCGGGTTTTACTAACCCACTGTATGTGTGGCTTTCCTTGCACCAAATAACAGACAGACAAAGACATTATTTCAGGAATTGGTGGAGAAGAAAAGAGAGCCTAAGAAAAGAGTTAGGACTGGACATACATTCACCAGGTAACATGGGGCTGAATCATGATTCCAAATAAAGGCTGCTCTGTGTCTGCTGGTATAATTAGGTTAGGCTATAGTATGTCAATGTTGAACTTATTGCTTGTTGTGGTGGCCCCACCTGGTTAAATGATTCACAAATTCAGGTTTAACTTTATCTACAAGAAAATTCAGGAGCAAAGCTAGAAATATCATGTGGTCAAATAGGTCAGATAGTAGATTCATGGGAACTCTGGCACATGGTGCTTTTCCCATAAAAGCACATGGCAGTGTGCCAGTCAACATAACCAAGATAAGAAAATCTCACCTGTGCTGTAATCGTCACTCTGTGCACGTGTGTGCCAGAGGGTTTGATGGGCTTGACGATTTCATCTCACACCCATCTAACTCACTGTCACACCGAACTGATTTACATCTACTTGACAAATTTGTTTGTTCTTCCTTTAATCAGGATTCATCTCTTGCAGAACGTTCTCTGCAGAGACAATTGGATTTCAACCGTGATCAAGAAGAAGCTCTCATCAGAGCACCGACATGTCAGTGTGGCTTATGTGATTACTGTCACCCTTACATTAGCACGTTTGTATGGGAGCTTAGCAAAACAGCTTTAAATGGACTAATGTATGGAACGTGAACAAAGGGACTGTGCCTAATGTGAAATATTAGCAGTTTGTCAGGCTGTCCTGGCTATCTCTGAGGACACTGACTCAAACACAGACATACACACATACACCTTATTGCATTTGTATGAATCTGAAAATAATCCTTAACATCTGACAAGACTAGTCTAATGAAATTGTGTATGTGTGTGTATTTGTGTATACACACAGCATTATGGGATGCTAATGAGTTCACCGTGCTCAGTGATCTGAGACTGATTGACTTTCTTTGTTTTTTGCCAGTTTGATCCAGCTGCTCTTGTTTTTAAACAATCTCAGAGAATCCAATAATCTGATAAAACTGAAGAAGTTAAACTCACTTGAGCATGAGCTGCATATTTAATAAGAGATGTCTGTACAGTGACTCATATGCACACAATCTCCTTCATTCATGGTAATCATTAGGAGTAGGTGTTATGATAAATATACTTAATTCAATATCTGACATGTCAAGGATCTTGATGGGTAATAAGGTGGCCATACTAACTGACTAGCAGCATAATATGTACACCCGAAGATTTTAAAGAAGAGATACCACAGTATAACAAAATATCAAAAATATATAGTGTCTCAAAGTATATACTTTGATCAGGCATGTCATACCAATAGTTACATTAATATTATAACAGTCCGAAAGTACATTTCTGTCTTCTTGTCAGACATGTGATAAAGATCGCAGAAGAAAGAATTTGAATTATTTTACTTGAATTTGTGGATTCCCATCAATTTCACCAATCTGACTTGACTCAGAAGTCACTTTGTGTTTGCATCTTATGTGACATGAACATATACAGGATTGCATTGACTCTTTCCACCTACCACATCAGAAGCTCCCAAATAAACATGTCCTGTTTGTTTTATCTGCACACAAACCGAAATGTAAAACCAATCATTTTCAGTATTATTTTGCAATATGAAAAAAAAACTGTGACAGCCTGCAACTCCTACTGTAACAGAGCCAGAACACCAAGATGCCAAATCATTCCTTTAAGATGCACCAATTAATCATTTCAATATTTATTGGACCCAATAATAAAACATATGGACCATTTGTAAAGTATCTACTTGCTACAGAAATGCTCTGGGCATGCAGATATTATATCCTTGCAAAAATGTCAGATGGTGTTTTCAGTCTAAACAGCAGCTGTGGGAGCGTGATATAATCCCTCACATAGGAATAGAGGAGAGCAAGATGGACAAGAGAGATGAAGATTAGAAAGGGGTGTAAACATCAGAAGGCTGCTGGGTTTAGGTCAAACGCTGCGTCTCTGTGTGCGACTCCTTTCGTCTTCACTCAGTTGTTTATCTCCATGTCTTTGTCCCCTTCCTCTCTCTCTGTCTGGTAACCTCTGTCCTGACCTTCAGAGGCAGACAGTGATGCAGACAGATGTACTCTGGGGGGTTAAACTACATATCCAGCTGCTTCTCTCCATCAGGCAGCTGAATAACAACCTCACTTTACTGAACACTATGTTCACAAAAGAGGCAGAGGCAGTTGCCTGATTTTGATTAGTTGCCCTCAAGTGTTATACACAGTGTACAAGCAGGTCTGACGAAAGCACTTGATTACAGTACATCATGTTTACATTGTAATGTTTGTGCACTTGACTTGGCAGATAGGTTCATTATGCCTTGAGTGACCTTGCATGATCCACTTCTTTCCTTCAATGGACTTCTCATGTTTTAGTGGCTTTTTGCATTAAATTTCAATGTGAAGCATCAAATCTAAGCTTTATTTATATATTATCTTTGAGATCAGATGCAAGTGTTAATCACCCTGGTAGCTGTGCAATCTAAAGGTGCATGCTTTCTATTCACCCAATTCATTATTATTCCATCTTTTTGTGCTATCTTCACAGTCAAACTCTACATAATAAAGCAGAGACACTCAAAAACCTATTCTGAAAGCATTCAGTTCCTTTGCATTATCTACCCCGCCTTATCCACCATAACCCTCATTTTCCTTTGATGCCTGCTGATCCTCGGTGGCTCAGTGCCTGTGGTGGTACCAGTCGCAACCGGAAAAACCCTGGTTAATCTGTGAGGGTCTGCTACAGACACGGAAGGAAGGAAGGAAGGCTTTTGTATTTGGTATTAAAACCCAGACAAACGAGATTGCAGTTTGTGCTCTATTATTAGACATGAGCTGCTTGTTCGCACGGGGACCAAAAGACACAAGGAAGCAGAGCTCAGCGTTCAGGACTTTGAACATGATTAATTAGCCAAAAGTTATGAAATGGTTTTGTCAGCCACTGTGGCCACCCTGTCAAATACTGAAATCCCTCAGATCGGAGTGGAGTTCCAAAAAATATCTTTATCTGGCCACCTACAGAACCAACACACCTGTTAAAGGTGACAAGAAAGAGTGGAATCGACTGTAATTTCTTACCTACCACTCAAAGCACTTGAACAAAGCAAACCAGCATTTACCCATTCACACACTGGTGGCTGGTGGCTATGCACGCACACTCACAGCCATTGGGAGCAATATGGTGTTCTGCATCCTGCCCATGGACACTTGACTGCAATGGCCAGGGCGTTGACCCACAAACCTTCTATTAGTGTACGACTACTCTACTTTCTGAGCCACAGCTTCTAAATGCCAGCACTCAGTGCCAATGCAAAACACAATGTACCTTTTAGCTAGATGGAAAATACAGGTGTGGAAGTGGGGTTTTGGATGGAGGTGTACTCACATGTCAGACCGTTATGCTGGAGACTAAATCTTTCATCCACAGAGACACAGAGCAACATTAGCATTCCTTGTGAGTCAGGTTTCTGGCCACCTGATGAATGTATGTCCAACAGGCTATTCTTTTTCCTTTTAGCTCTTGTTTGGTCTCCATCAACCCTGAGAATAAATCTCTGGTTCCTTTGGCTTGGAAAGTCAACACATTAAACTTCAGTGACAATCTTGGAAAATGTTTTTAAATTTGGGACCCAAAGAAAATTAGGGAGCAGATCTTGAAGGTTATGAACAGGTTCCCCCGTGGCTGAATTTGGAAATAGGGGTTCTTACCCTGAGTGTGCTGTATGTTGAGCTGGTTGATCTGATCAGTGAACTCATTCTCCTCAATGGTCTCAGTGCGAGGAACAGAAAGAGAGAAACGCCTCTTAAAGTTCTTCATCTTGTTCATGGTGCTGAGGAGCAGTCTCTGAGGGCAGAAAGACACAGATAGACAGAGAGAGAGAGAGAGAGACGTTCAGCAAGAAATATACAACCAGTCCTCCAGTCCATCAGTGCATACGATGCATGCATCAACACATTCTGATGCCTTTCTTGAAGAGAAAAAATTAAATGTGCAATATTTGTTAAAGGCCTGTAATACAACATATAAACATAAATAAATGTTTTGTGAATGCAACGCATTTAGAAAAATCAGTCTTCACAGTATAATGTATAGAACATACTGTACACGAAAAATCAAAGAAACTGAAGTGTAAACACTACCCAGCACACTGCCTATATGACATGAGCTGCAGAGCGTAATGTTCAGCCGTGATTGATCTTTATGTGCAGCTTGACCAAAGACAGTCTTCTGTGTCGCCTGATAATGAGGCAGAAAGCAGCAGGAAAGCATCTGATCAATATACTCTCTCCCTCACTAGGTTGCACAACCACAGCCAGTCCTGCTAGTTAGTTTTCACTGTTCGACACTTTTTTCACTCAGTTTTTGTGCTTTTCTTCTTCTCTGGTCTGTTTCCTCCATAGACTGTTCTCATAGGATGTCCATGATTCTTTTACTGACACGAATTTGTGCATGCGTGTCTCTGTGTGTGTGTCTGCTCATTATAGTGAAATGCCAAGAGATGTGTATCATGAGATCAACTCTAGCAAGATTCTATGCCTTTGCAGCTTTAGCCCCCACCCTCGAGAGTCATCCTCCCCAGTCAGAATTGCTGAATTTCTGGACTGCTTTCTAAAAACCTATATTTATAGATCTGAGGTGAGGTCTTTTACTTTACATTTGTTTTATACTGAAAATTATCATTAATATCATTATATTGAAATGTATTCACTTTGTTTATTCATTCATATTTTTCATGTATGTGAAATGTGTGAGCACTTTGTAACTGTGTCTTTTAAATAGGGCTGTCAAATGTTTTGAAAAATTCAACTCAATTAATCTCAACATTACTCTGTGATTAGTTGTGATTGATCACGATTACAATATTAATATTATTTGTATTTTGGTGGGGAGATAAAACAAGTATCTTGTGCTGGAAATAAAGAAGACAAACTAGTCATCAACTAGTTCATCTAGCTGTGCTACAGCTCCTGCTAGCACTAGCATACATGAAGTGCTTGGCCTTGAGGTGATAGTGTTGTCAGATCATCCTTACAATACATGCATAGAAATGCACACAAATGACATGAAAATACACACAGACTGCCTGGGTGCATTCAGATCTAAGTTACTATAATCAATTACAACTGCCTTTGTAGCAGTGATCTTCTAACCTACACCAAAATACAAGTAATACATGATACAACAGTCGAGTAATATTCTAATATACAGGCAATGGATGATCCGATTAAAACAATGTAAGGCGACGTCATCATGAGATGTCAGTGCACACAAGGTGTACAACAAACCAGAATAAAGGGATTCTAATGGGATCAACAGGAGTTATATTTGTGCCTTAAACTGCATGGAAGAGTAACAAGTGGCAAATCATCCCAAGAAGGAATTTTCTTAGTTAGTCTAGATGCATCTCACAATGCTGTCTCATTCTTGATTATTTAAAGGAGGACTAATTTGGGGACTAATTTGCTATGAATTCTGGGTAAATTCTGGGCTTTTTCAAACTAAACAACATGGCGGACTAGGGCAACCACATCAAACCAGCTGACTTCACTTCAACAGAAAATGTTTGCCTCCTGGGAAAAACCAACAATGTTCTCACTGCTGTATATTATCCAGGGGTTACTTTGGCCTCTAAAAACACTTTCCCTTCTCACTGTTTACTCCACAACATTATCACAAATTATCAGCCATCTTTACCTCTTTGTTGTCATTTGGTGTGTGATTGTTACCATGGAAACATGGTTCTCAGTTCAGAGCTAGCCTGAGGTTGTAGTGGCTAACTTTATAAGCTTAGGAAATGTGCAAATCTATAAGTGGCCCCAGGCAGGATCCCTTGTGATGCTGCCTTGTTTTTCTACCATTGTACACTAGTGTGCCGTGGGACATCATCAGGTGTGTCGGAGAATGGATTTCATACAGCTCTCGTTAAGTGTCAATGTTTGCACCACATGTGACAGAAAGTCAACTATTAATTAAATACTCTTCCATGCCTGTGGGTGGCAGTAGGTCGCACAGTTAATAATAAGCTTGCTGATTTCAGACAGTAGATTTAGAGATGCAGGGAGCCCAAGTGACAATGCTAGGTAAATATTTAGATAAATGTTTGAAGAGGAAAAACAGAGACCCTGGACTTGATCCTGATCAGAGTCCTGCAGGCATAGCCCAGACAAAGAGTGATGCCCTCAAATTGTTACCCCTAAACTTCAGAGAAAAGTAATTACAAACAGATGCACAGAGTCGCTTTCCATAATCCTGCATTGCTTTAATACTTATTAAATACTGAGTTGACAGTTTGGTATGAGTAAAGTTAACTGCCTGACTGCATTCATCCAATAGGAGTTTGTTTTTGTTTTTTTCCTAATGTAAAACATCTGGAAGATATCTAGTGTTTAGGTATGTTTTGATGTTAAAGAGCAAGACATTACTAATATATTGCCCAGGATGAGGAGGGCTCTTTGCAAGTCAATGTAACTTTAACCAATCTCTCTTAATACTGAAATTGTCCATTTTTATAGTATGATATATTCACAATTTGTGTAAGTGGGAGACCCATATATAAGGCAACCCATCACATAAAGACTGCATAGACACAACTTTCTCTTCCTCATTATGTCTTCATTTCTTCAATCACACACAAACCGTGAATGAAAAGCATGAGCTGCAGTAGAGACTGAAACATGGACATTGACCGTGTCTGGGTGAAAAATGGAAAGGTTTATTAAATCATTATTTTCAGGGTCTTTTCAGGGACAAATCTGAGACTAGAAATAAGAGAGCAAATTGGTTTGCAGCATCCTCAGCACAGTCAGGCACAGTTTGTGTGGCATGTTTACACCTAAACAACTTGCATATTGGAGCACTTTAAAGGTTTCCTTTGGAGTTCTTTCTTCTTGCTTGTGTCCCTGTTTTGTTTATCTTGTGCGCAAAGATGCATATGCACAACCCAACCAATGGCATCACACTTTTCCACTGATAAAGAGGAGGTGGTAATACAGCAAAACATGCTGCAATGCGCCAACAACAGCAAGGAAGAAGACGATTTCTACGTAAACATGGATGTAATCCTTAAACAGTAAGACTGAATGTAAACGACTTTGTTTGTTCCCAAGACCATTCCACCTTTAACCAATGAAAAGGTGCCAGATACACAAGTGATGAAAATGTTGTGCACACACATAAATCCCTGCACTCCCTCCCAAGAGGTGCTATTATAATACAAAATCCTCTATGCTTTTGTGACAAACACAGTCAGTCTAAGAAACCTTCAATAATTTTAAAAACAGACTGAGACACAAAACTAATTATGCACTTTCAGTTCTAGAGGCGAAATATATATTTATATAAAGGTGTAAGATGTTCCTGGGAGACAATAATGAAGGCATTCTCAGAATGAGAGAAGTGTGGGTGGCAGCCATAAATTGAACAGCCGGTGGAGAAAAGGAAGCAGCTCAAAAGGCGATGGTGCAAGCAGATTGCAGTGCAGAGAGAAGGGGGATTTCTAATTCAGAAAAGGAGAGGCCTTTGGAAATCAATGAAATTCAGCTCACGAGACTCTTTGATGGAGAGGGATTCACCATCTTGGCAGCAGAAAAAAGAGCAAAGTAACTGCCACAGCACTGCTAAAAGCAGGGATGCCAAACTCTGATGTGGTGTTCATAGCACTCAATCATGTTCAGAAAAAAAGACCTCAGCTTTATTTTTCTAGAGCTGGAAAATGCTTTTGGCTCAGTCGCATCATTCATCCATCATGACAGTAACATCAGCGTATTTCAAATGTATGCAGATATCTCAGCAGCAATACTTTTCTGCAGTGTGGCAGATGTTTTCTTTCAGGTCACTGTGCATATATGTCATTTGATAAAACCGAATATAATGAACATAATAACCCCAGTTAATAGGCATTTATTGTTAACAATAAACAGCAAGCAAAATTCACTATATCAGAGAAGCCTTTAGATTTAGGAAATGTAAATAATTAAGTAAGTGATCAGTAAAGCAGATTAAGAATGGAGAAGGAAAGAGGCTTAGTCTGCAGAGAGAAATCAATACCACTAGTCGGGCTGGTGTGTTTGTGGTTGTGGCTGATGTTGTTTTCCCAGAATTTGTCGTGCCTTTGTGAAGGCAGACTTCCTGGGTGTCTCAGCGGGGTATAACTGTATATAGTAAGGGAACATCTCTGGTACACTTCATACAGTTGAGTTGAACAATAATACGCTGTAGTTGACACTGTGCCCTTTAACAAACGTGTAAAACCTTTAAAAGCAGGAGTACAAACACCTCTTTGTGGCACAAGCTGAGTAACAGCGCTAGGTCCTTTTACTGCTTTTGTTCTCTTTCTGCAGGAGGACAGCTTTTATTGTTATGTTTTGTTCAGGAAAAATGACCTTCTGCTGTACTGTATTTTTACAGCGATCTCATAGTGTTATCGTTTGGTTTCAGACACTTGTAGCCATTATCTTAGGTTATTGCCATACCATGCTATTAATGCCTTTTGTGACTTTATCATCCTCATCCTGGAGAACATTTTACACAAACAAATACATACACACATGCAGAGGATCATCTTTCATTTAACCTGCTCTTTACTGTTTCTCTGTGGATGAAGTTTATAAAGTCTTTACTGTAAGTCCGAAGGATAAAGAGGTTGATTAACTTTGAGGTGGAAGTTGGTCATCGTAGATCTCAATAGAATATCAAGCATTAGAAATGTGCTAACGTTGTGTTGTGGATGTTGTCTTGTCTTGTTGTGGATTAACACCTTCATTCAGACCTCGTTTAAAAATATGACACAGTTGCTCAGGCACAATCCTGACTGACAGCTTTTGTAAAGAAAGAAAAGACCAACTGACATAATTTCATCAACAAGTCATTAAAGAACAAATGCACCGCAGCAGACACTGTGGTGGACAAGTGACAACAACACATCACAGAGCTTAGCATCAAGGAGTGAGACGACTGCACTTCATTTAAAGAGCTGACCTTTCTCTAAATGAGAGCTTCTGCAGTGTCAAATGTTAAGATGGGAGGATAATCAGTAAAGCTTTCTTTCCCCAAAACCTCCTACGTGCATACCTAAATTAACATTGTTCCCAAATATTTGTCAGACATCATTGAAAAATGACTCCAAATGAAGCAAATTTCAATGCTGGCATTCCTTCCTGTTTACAGCTCAGAACAAAATCATGGCCAACAGAGAAGAATGTAATCAATTCCACTTCTAACAAACTTGTAAATCATGGCTGAAAATCATGAACATCCTCTTTTAACCAAAACAGCAGTGTTTGTGTTCAGACAGCCATAAATGGGGATGTGTTCTGTTTGGCAGTGTCTCGCCCCAGAGAGAGTCTGTAGGCTACTGCAAATCTTCGGTTCACTCTCTTTTGTTCTGTCTTGGCTTCTGTTCTCTCCTCCCCTCTCATCTGTTGCTCTGGCCTGGTGTTTGATATAGAATCTAGAGTGTGTTTATTCTAGACAGGACACAGAGAAATGTAATGCCCCCCACTCTGATTGGGAGCCTCTCTTCATCTTCTCTGCTCTCTCATTTGCCCTCTTGAACACAACTTAATAACATGGATCCTGAGTGAGAAAATTAATAATTTTGATGGAGCAGTGTGTGTATGTGTGTCTGTGTGTGTGTGCTTCATTTATCTCGCGGACAGTCTCTTCTATTTGGAGACGGGTAAAATGTGACGGTCTGGATGCTTCAGGAGAATGTGGCATCACTCTTACAGCTACTCTATCAAAGGGAGGAAGGTGGTTTTGGTTGTGTGACACAGTCTGACTACAGACACACAGACACACACACACTCAATTTCACAAGTGCATCTGCTGCAAGCAAGGTGCCAACGAATCTCAGTTTGCCCGTAGCTGTGATCGTCCCTGGACACAAACACACTTCATGCTACTGCGGCGCCCTCTCTCCCCCTTTTTTAAATCCCTGTTCCTCTTTGATCTCTGTTTTCTCCGCTGCTCTTCCCCCTCTCATGCATCTCCATGAGGGCTTATATCTATTCTGTCTGTGGTTTCACATATTCAGATGCAACTTTCATTTCCTTTCTTGTAAAATTCAGATGACAACCCTCATAAAATACAGGCACTAGTCAGCATGTCATTCATAAGCCAGATTTTGTTAATATTACAAATGTGAACCCAAAGTCATTTGATGTGTTTACCGAAATCAACTCAGCACTGAATGACTAAATTACGAACAAGGTTATCTAGTAGAAGAGGGCTGTAGCCAAGGTTACCAGACTGTCAAGAAATAATATTAAATAATAGGAAAAACAATGTCTAGAAAAAGCTCAAACAAACACCTTTCGACCTGCTGGCAGCCTGTTGAGTGGTAGATCATCAAACCTTCGAATGACCAATTATCGTTAAGCTCAGTTTTGAAAGGCAATAATGAGCAGAGGGAATCAAACATTGACTGGAGTCAGTGAGGACACTGCTCATTGTCCATAACTGCAAAAGGGAGACAGTAAATTTCTGCTTATCAAACACCTGTTGAAAGGCAGAAGAGTATTCAGCCACTCTGCCCACAGTAAGTTGCTGCTGCATCTTCTGCCACATACTTAATGCTACAGTGCTAAAAGTGTGACATGGAAGTGGTTTAGATATCTCAAAAGTGACAGGTGGAAATATATGCTGTCAGTTGGGGACAAATGAGATGGGAAACACAAGAAATCTTTTCCATCAGCTGATGAGGCAGCATCACAGCAACTTCACCATTATTGTGATAAGCTACGAGTCAAGCTAACTTGTGTTGTTTTGTTACGGCAGATACAGGTTTGCAAAGTTTCACATTTGCATTTAGATGTTAGATATATTGTGAATATATGGCCAGATTTACATTTGTGAATTGATTTTTGCAATTCAATTGTGCGACCAGGCCTTTGGCATGCAAATGAGTCTGACCTATCACGACTGGTTCTTTTTAGTTGAAGTCAGACTTATCAAATTATTTTGTCACAGCATTATTTTCATGCCTGGAGTCTTTGTCATGCAGATGCATATGCATAAAAAATGATTAAAAAGCTGCCTCGTAATACATTTTCTCCAGGAGAAATCTAGATGGGGAAATCAATTCTCTCTATTTCTAAGTCTCTATTTCCTATACTTGGACGACAGAAACAGTGTTTCTCATTTGAAGAAATCATATTATTGCTGAAAGCCGACAGTAATCCAGTTACTTAAGTCCATGTACACACACTGAACTGAGCTGTTGCAGTGGGAGGAATGACTAAAAACATGAGCTGTCCAATGCAAACAGAATATTGTCCTTTTGGCCAGTGACCAAATCCACTGCAGAAGTTCAGTGGCTGTTGCCTTTAGGGGGTTGAGAAGGAGTGTTTGATTCAGCAAAAAGCCATATGTCAGTGGTCCAGTGACCCATGTCAGCTCTGGTTAAATGAATATACACAACTCCCCTCATGTGCACTCATTTAGAATGGTGCCAGCTGATGGAAAAGATGCGGGGCGTGTTTAGATGGGCTTCATGGTTTTAATGCAGGTCACTGAGCACAGTCATCTGAAAATATGACACACATTCAACAATCTATCTACATATAAGTCCTACAGAACAGGCATGGAGATACACAACTCTGACTCACGCTGGGTGCCGAGTTCACACGTGCACAAACGTGATTCAAACCTTTAGGCAGATGTTTCTCTCTCTGGGTTTTTTTCCTTCATCCACTATGTTGAAATTGAATGAATGAATGACTGAGAGGCCCATTAAAAAAAGAAGCTCTGGCACAGTGTCAAGGCTAACAGTGAGACCACAGCTTCATCTGACCGCTGTGTTTGTCCAGTGAGACCTTGCATGGCGGCCCCCTGTTCATGACAGCCAGACGGGCTGCCAACACAAGCTGTGATCTCCGGGAGGGTCAAGGAAAGCAACTCAATGAAACAGAGACAGAGAGGTGGTTTTCAGAGTGTGCACTATTTCCAGATCCCAAATTCAAGGAAAGAATACAGAGGGAGGGAAAACATTCTGTATTTGTGTAATTTGGAAATGGTTCCTTATCTTCCAAGTACGGTATGTTACTGATATGTTGCTGATAACGTCCCATTAATAGTAACAACCTTTAGCCACTTCTGCCAGTGTTCAAAAGGATTTTCAACAACACTTAGAAAACATTTAAAACACAAGTCTTACAAAGCAGCCATTTCTTATGCTTCTTAACACTAAGAAGACAAACTGCTTTGTATTACTCAGAAATGAACGCAAAACACATACTATGTGGAAATCCTCCTTATTGCTTGTCTTTGCTTTATTCTTTCATTCTCCGAATACCTTGCGTCTTTTTCTATGCTGTTAGAGTGAGAGAGAGTAAGAGAGGAGCACATGCGCACGTCTGTCTGTGTGATCTGTGTATGTGTGTGATGGGTCATATGCGCTAAAACTGACCTTAGGCCTGAGGTTACATTACTGTGTGCTCCAGTAGTTCACACACACACACACACACACACACACACACACACACACACACACACACACACACACACACACACACACACACACACACACATTCCCTAAAGGAGATGAATGGTGGTGACAGTGCTGCTTCACAGAAAGCAGAGTGGGAAGAAAGAATCACTGTTAAACAGCTGGTGTGTGTAGTCTGTAATGCAGTTAATCCAGTTTTATTTGCCATTATTAAGCCATGTTCCACTAACAATACACATTTATAATGAAGATAATACAAGTCTTTGACGTGTTTGGTGAAATCCATTTACAAACAGGAACCTGACATACGTGATGTATTTTCACATTATACCAGCAGGTGAACTGTTTAGCTGGAGGTGCCGCCCAGCTGTTTCTGTGGGTTACTGAAATAAAGTACTGTAGCTGTTTGTGTCATAAGATGCAAGGCTGAATTTGGATTTGATCGGATTTCTGACGCCTATTCCATTTATGAAAACAGAAAAAAACCCCAGCACAATCATTTTTCCCCCTCTGTCCAGACCACACAAGATTAGAAGCAGTCAGATTTGATTTACAGTTAGAATAACACTGAGAGCCAACTGCCCTTTTGTCTGTTTTCACATACAACGGTTTCACAACTTTGAGACAGGGTTTAGAGAAAGTTCAAAAAATAGGAGCAAACAGCTATATCTGTCAGTTTTTGTACGTGTTAAACACACAACATGTTTGCCTGCTGTTTGATGCTGGGCAGGCTGCTGTTGGAAACAAGGCTGATGGGGCTGCAGTTGTTGAGCTGGGAAACCAAAACAATTGCCTAAAAAGAAGCTAAAAGGCTGAGGGATTTTGTCACTAAAAGCTTCACCTGTTTACATTACACATAGTCATTTATAACTAGCCCAGTCATCTGCAATCAATCATTTTCATCCTTAGACAGAAGTTTGCGAAGGACTATGAAGGTTGAGCATCAACTGAGTTTGTGGTTGATTATATCTGTGTTTAGTCCATAACACACAGAGCTTTAGGTAACCTGGTCACATGACCGTCAGATTATATTCCCATGAACTCCAAAGCAAGCTTGAAGAGAGACTTGTCGTCAGCTCCGTCTGTGACAAGTGTGATTGGTTAAAGATATAGTAGAGGCCAAGACAGTTTTCTCGCCCTTGTCCAACACTGATAATCAATTGTTGAGTATTATCAGTTTGATTAAGGCTCTGTGAAGCGTTCTGGAGAAAAAAGTTAAGCCTTCACACACCAACCTTTAGCTTGTGCTTAAGCTGATGTCCCTCTAATGAATTATGAAAAACTCAGCATATTCTTGCTTGACATCTTTTTGTCATGCTGCACAAAGCATGCAGTGAGAAATATGATGTCACATTCTCCCCTTGTTCTCTTTGTCTCCAGGCTGAAACTGTAATAAAGATGACCTTTTGTTTCCTCCCATCCCATCTTTCCTTGGAGTCGCCTCACTAGACAACAATCACTGCCTTATCTGCTCACTTATATGACTATACATCACCATCCCTATTCCCCCCATTACTGTGTTTTTCTTCACTTGTTTATCTCTCAGTGTCCTGACTTACTTCTTCAGAATTTTGCACAGACTGGTTTAAGAGAAGTGATAATAATGAAGCTATCACTGACAGCAAAATTGACAACAGTGTTGACAGCAACAATAGGTCCCTCTGTCTTTCTGTCAGTCTGTCTACATGTCACCCCCTGCCCCCATGTGAACACTAGGCCTACTATGCACAGTGGCTGTGAGTGACTACCAACAGTGCTGGGGGGTCAACGTCAGACTGGCCTATTGTATCATCAGGCCACCATGGTTTGCGCAACAGGCCACGCATATTGTGGTGGTTGTTTGCTTTGCGATTCACAGGCATCCATAAATAAATCATCCCAAGTACTTCATGCTAAAGAATTAATTCCAATCATCCATCCATGCATTTGTTTCCAGATACTCCTGTATCTTGTCTGGATGGGATATTCAGCTAAGCCTTAAAAAATGCAGCCCTAGCACTTGCTATCTTTCCCTCCAGCATATTCTGGGTCTGAGCCAAGGTATCCTCCTAGTTGGATGCCCCCGGAGATCCTGATTAGATGCCTAAACTACCTCAACTGTCTTGAACTCTTTGCCAACCTGTGATCTCCCAAACATATTTTAGTGTGAGGAAACCACAAAACATCTGGTTGTAAATTATATCAAGTGGCAAAAAGTTCAAATATTTCAGCTTTGGATGAAAATGCCTCCTAGCATTACTATTGATGATACTTCCAGCCGGTTCCTCCTCATTGTATTCTTCTGCTCTAGTCCACTAAAATTATATCCAATTTTCCGTCTATAGTCTGCCTGAATGTATGTGAATGCAGCATTAGTGATGAGGCACAACCCTGGCAGAACCCAACACCCACTAAGAATATGTTTGCTCAGGTCTGTTGTATAAAAAAAAGCTTGTAGTAACAACTGGGGACTCCAAGACCCATCAATATCCTGGGGACATGGTCAGGAACCTGCACGTCCACAAAGCACATATAGACTGGGATTCTTCTTAAAGGTCTCAAATTCAACTTCATATACAAAGTTACAGGGACAAAATCTAAATGGTGCCCGGGGCACTGTAATATATCTGTTTGGAAGGGTAGAAGCTGAGGTGGTAAGACTGAAATTCAAGTGGGCAGTTCGCAGGAACAGCAGCAGTCATTATGACAGAACTGGCAAAGTGAAAAATGTCAAAAAAAAAATCAGAAAGACTGACATCTATGTTAAGTGCAGTGAAAAAATATATCCATAAGAACTTGGGCATATACTTCAACTTTGGTGCCAACGGGCCAACACTTGACATAGGTAGACACATATTTCCCTTGACACATTCCTCACCACACACACACTCTTGTATATACATCAATATAGTGACAAGAACTGTGCAGATTTAAGTGAACCCTCATACTGCCAGGCTTAGCTTCAGGTTTTCTGGTGACACTTGAAGCAGTCTGAAAGACAGAAGAGCACCTGCATAGGTTAAAGCTACAGGAGGGAGCTTGAACCTCGGTTGACTACCACATGCTCAGGCAGTCACATATTAAGAGAATAGGTGGTCCAGCCCATTTTGCAAATAAAGAAAATGCAGTGCCTGTTTGATAAGGTAATGTTTCTTCTCTCTATTTAACTCTCTCCGAACCCCACCTATGAATGAATATGCACATCCACACTAATTTTTTGATGTCAGAGTGACATTAAAAGCGAGTCAGGATGCAGAAGGTGAGATATGTTGCCACATGCCATGAGAGACGACTCAAATTGAGAATGTCTCTGCTGATGATTTAGCCATCCAAAAAAACAGCAAATTGCGCTCATGGGGAAGTGGAGAGAGAGAGAGAGACAGAGAGACAGAGAGAGAGAGACAGTTCAGGGGTGAAAGAAGAGATAATAAAAGGATTGAGAAAGAGGAAGAGTCAGGAGATAAAAACAGAGTGGGAGGGATTTTTTTGGAGGAGACAGCAGCAACACAGACGGTGATCATCCTCAGACAGTCTATTAGCTGTCTGTTTGTTGTGACTAAAAGCATGAAATTACTCGAGCAAGGCTAAAAGAGCACGCTGCAAAATTAGATTGCAGAACTTCCTGCTGACAGGAAGAAATACTAAGTTACTGCCTGTCGACCGGTTAGAGTTTGGGGCTTTGGAAGAAGCAGCTACCATTAGTATCACTTGCCATGGATTGGCTGTTCCTGCTGGTAGCTTTACCTTCAACAAGCACCTAATCTTAAATTAGTAGGCAGGTGTGATTGCTGTTATTTTGTACTGTAAATGCAACGTACATAGTAGAGTGGGAAATTTCTTCAGTTGGTGGGTGGCTTGAATGAGGTATGTGATTGTGGAGTAAAAAGAAGAGGCACTTGAATTTAGCGTGATTAATTTCACACAATCTGTTTTGGATCTGTGACTGTGTATTGACGCAGACATAGTGGTTTATCTTTACACTGTTAATGTGTCTGAAACATAGTACACCTGGACAAAGTTTGCAACACGAGGCGAATCCCTGCATGGTTGATAGAACATTTCTTTATGTTTTTGGTTATTTACTTGAAATCATAAACATTCAGAATGACTTATTTGACTAAGCAGACAAAACAAATTGTGTCCATTAATTGAGTTACACAAGACTTAATAGTGGAGATAATTTTTTTTCAGTTTAAAACACGCAGGACTGTTTTAGACCTTTACATCTGTCAGAGTTCTTCACATCACATTATGTGTGTGTGATTATTCTGATGTGTTGGTTGTTAGGACTTTTCCCTGGGGTTTTGGCTTATCGTCCAGCTTCTGACAGGAGCAGCTCTGTGACTCACGGCTTACCTCAGACCACTCACACACAATACATTATACATTCCCCAAGGAGGCTTCTGCCTGTGTCAGTGCACATGTCGGCCTCTAACAAGCCGTTATCGCTGCAGCACTAGACCACTGTTAACTTTGTCAACAACAACTTTGATGAGAAGTATTCACTGATGTCCTTTTATTTCATGACTGAGTTGTAACAATAACATGAATGAAAAAATAATGACATGGCAAAAATTCTGTTTATTATGCCCTGGGCAGTAAAGATGAGACAATATAGCTGGCTGTGTTCAAGCAGACGGCCTCAGTTAGATCACAGTAGCCTGAAGACATCGTACAGGGGTAAATATTAATCGTGTATGTTGATTGATTTGATAACATGTATATATGTTAATTCCTGTTTAGGACTTAATTTTATTTTAGTATAGCTCAAAGTTCTTTGTGGATTCCAGGCGAAATAGAGCTTAGGGTAAACAGCTCTACTAAAAGATCATTTATGATTTCTTGCGATGTTGTATTATTTTCAGCTCCTAATGCTTTAGCTCATAAAGCAGTGCCACTATTTATGCTTACGTGTTCTGATTAAGCTGCTTCTGATATCATTTGATCTTCATATCTGGTGTGACAACACCCTTAGGTGTAGGCACAAAGGGCCAGTGGCGCAATGGATAACGCGTCTGACTACGGATCAGAAGATTCTAGGTTCGACTCCTGGCTGGCTCGATGTGATTTTTGCAAATTTCCCCTGTTGTGGGACCAATAAAGGAATATCTTAAAAACCGCTTGGTTAGGGTCAAAGAAAGATCAGGGTTTAGGGTAAATTTCTAGAGCAACCAAACATGCAGAGGCCATAAAGGACTGTTGTGTTCTTGATATATGAAGAAAATAAATATGACTGGAGAAGGAAATTTATTGTATTGTACTTTTTTTCTAAAAAAATTCAGGCTTGTATTTTATATAGGATGTAAAACAAGTATTGTGAGTCAGTAACCAATTCTCAACCTAGATGACTAGTTCAAGGTATGTATACTTCTCTACTGCCAGGTGAAATATTATTCAGTAAAATCAATTACAGTATAATGAAATGTGAGAGAAAATTATGACTAAAACATTGATTAAAATTACTCTGTTGCAACTACTTTTCAGCAAATGACTAAGACAAACACTAAATATAGAATTCTTGTCAAAATTACCACTGCATGTGACAAGCAACAGGGAGACAGAGGCCTGCAGTTATCTAAAGCACCTAAACACACCACTGAGCATGATAGTTAAAAAAACAACAGAGATGCAATTTCTGGACTTCAACGTGCTCAACCAATCATGAAACAGCTTCTCTCTGCCACACTGTGCCTGGTACAACATTTTTCTTTCCGTCTTTGTTTTAAAAATATATAATTCTATATAAAGTGCTGGCAGCCTCGGATAGGGTGGATAATTTTAAATGAGCTGGATAGCTCGGCTGTGAATGCACCGCCCACCCACCTGAGAGGATCTTTTGAAGTGTGCTGGGTGTGAGAGAGGAAAGCAAGCTCAGCGACACTCTAGGTCCTTTAGGCCTTTTATTACTAATCTAATGTGACCCTGGCAGCAGCAGTGGCACAGGATGGAGTATGTGGCTGCTGCTTATGCTCACAAAGACAATATCAGACCCTGTTGTGGTGCTGAAGCTATAACTGTGTCAAAGAACACAGCAAAAAAAGAAAAAGAAAATGGTGATTCCTTATGGTATTCTCAAAACTGTGAAAGCTAGTAGGTGGACCTTGAGCCAAGACAATTTTGTTACTCTAGCAGGCAAACAAGTGTAGCAGTGTGCCAACAACGACAGAGAAGAAGACTGGAGGCAAGTAAATATGCATGTTAACAATGCACCATTAAAGATCAGCTTTGCAAATGTCATTAGAGGCAGGAAATGCATTCACAAACTGAATTTTGGTGATCGTGAACTTTCGTATTCAAACAAAGACTGAGATTGAACAGTGTGTGCCGGTGTGTGTGTTTTTGGGTGAGTGTGCACATTCACTGGCACCTGCAGTGGTCATTACTTTATCAGTGTGTATTGAGAAGCATTGTACTGTATGTAGTCCTGAAAATTGAGTAATAACAGTAACAACAGTAGAAGGTGGAACAAGAACACAGTGGGAACACATCGTTCCCTGATACAACTGGCAGTTTTGCATGTTGACATTTCAAAATGTCAACAATAAGAGAAAAAACTGCTTTACTAAGAAATTCTGTAATATTAGTGACCTGTAAATGGCACACTTTGGCTCACGCAGTCCCTAATAATGTGTTCACACAAAAACAAAGTAGTGATTGAGCCAACATATCTAATGTTGGTAATCTGGCTTCGCCACTAATACAGCCATCGCAGTACAATTTAGCCATAGAGTAAGGAGTCTTAGGTTATTTAACTATTTAACTTTGTATCACAGGGACTAGCCGTGGCCATAGCCAGTGGGCTCGGTGTTGTGTGTAATGCAAATGGCCTTCCATTTGGTGTGTTTGACCAAATGTTTGCATGTGTTTGTTCATCTGCGAGCGGTGCTTAGTGCTGGTGCCAGGGCTATTGTTGAACATGGAAAGGCCTATCTTCACATTATCTAGGTTGAGTGGGCCTGGGGGCTGTGTGGTGAATCAAGGACTCAATAATAAACTGCTTATGTAAACATTGCTATTGTGCCTCAGATGCAAACGTTTGCGACTATGGACTCAACAATTACAGTGACAACTAATTTCACAGCCAACAGGCTAATGCTTGTCTTAGTGATCATTGTGTATCAACTGCCAAAAATAACTCACACTTTTACGGATGAATTCAGTTACCTATTATCCCAAACTTCCCGAGATCTTGATTTTATACTGACTTCTTTATCCATGTACAACACTGGAACATTGGAGACTAATATTCTAGAGAGCTAAGCAATCTACTAATGGCCTATGGTTTCTCTGCCTGTAACTGGACCTGCTCATAACCTGGGCCACACATTAGACCTAATTATGTAGGAGGGAGCTAATGTATTTTCTTTGCTAGCATTTGCTTTATGGGATTATTACTGCATCTTTTTAAATCAATCTTAATCCTGTGTGGCTCTGTCAAAACAGTGCATAAAAGATACCTGGCTTTTAACTCAGCTGATATCTTTGCTACCAAATTCTGTAATGCTGTAACATCTTACATGTTGTCCTGTGATGACATGGTAAATGCCTCTAATCAACACACTGAACTTGTTTTAGATTATATCGCTCCTATTAAAATCAAAGTGTTGTCTGATTAAATTAAAGGTCCTTGACTAGTGGAGGAATTGACCAAGAAGAAGAAAAAGGAGTGCAGAAGAGCTGCGTGTCAATGGCATGAAACCCAACTTCTAGAGCATCATGATACAGTATCTAAACAAATCTATTCATTAGTGAAAGAAATTAGACAAATGGTGTGTTAAATGGTGACATATGGTGAGTTGGCCTGTCTGGTCAGTACTGAATGGGTTTTTATCAACACCTCAAAGGATGTGGTATTAATGTTTGTCTTGTGAATTTGTGAAATCTGTTATCTCATGTGGTGTTCCCCAGGTGTCAATTTTTAGTCCCATTATTATATTATATGTAGACTAAACTAAACGTCCTACTCATAGGAATATCCAAAAAGCATTCTGATCGACCATAACACCTGTGCTCAAAAATTTTAATGTTTGTTTTCAGGTAAACTAGAATAATGTTTTGTTTTACTTTCCTTACGTAAATCCAAGTTTTTTATCACGCCACATATTTTGCCTGTTTGCTTGCTTGGCTCTCAACATAATGCTATCTCAGGTAACAAGTTTGGCTGAGGTCTGGGACACTAGGATACTTCCCTAAATAGGAAGGTATGCTAATGTTAGCAACTTATGTCACAGCACATAAAATAGTTTTTGCAATAGTGGCATTAAAGTGAAATTTAATTTTTCAAAAAACTGCATGGTATAATATGAAAAAAAAAAATCAATTAATATGCTCAATAAATCACTTTGATGCATTTGATGACCCTAAATCACATCATTTTAATAATCACTTAGAACATTATTTCTGATTTTTTGGTGTGATCATGTTAGACTAGAGCAAGACAAAGCTACATTTACTGCATGATTCAGCAACGCATGACAATGACAATGATATAGAATCGGGAACTGTTTAGTGCATGTACACACACACACACACACACACACACACACACACGCACACACAAACACACACACACACACACACTTATACCCACAGGTCCATGTACTGCAGGTAAACATTGCTATGTGTACATTGGTTATGCATAAACTTCAGTATATTTGAGTGGTTCCTATTGTTCCAGTGTTAGTTTACATGTGTGTACTAATGCATGAGGCTCATCAGAGAGGAGAGAGTGGATGAGTGAGTTGATTGATGGGTTGTTGTGGCTGTTTCAGATGCCCAAAGATGTTGCAATGGTGAACACAAAACAGAGGGCAACAGTTAAAGACATTTCAAACTTTTCAAATTAAGACAAAAGAGAAGCTACAGCAGCATCATGACCTCATAGTTGTGACTCCCATTTGGCACAGAATCAATATGACCAACAGTTTTATATGAAACAATACAAGATATTAGTGTGAAATAATTGACATCAGTTTGATATTGTGTGCTGCAATGTAAGCTCTGACTTTCATTACATACAGAGCACCATTAAAGTCCAACATCAACATAGAGCTTCAGACCAAAAAGAAAAAAGTAAGCACTAATGTGGCCAATTAGCAGACCCCACAGGAGTGCGAGAAGACTCCCCGAGATGTCCAGTGAGCTAATGAGGAATCCTGATAAAAATGAATGAATACATTTCATCCTCAAAGCACAAGTTCAGCCTGAAATCATTAACATGTATCTCTGTCTGTGCCTCACCTGACCCCTGACCTGTCTTAATGAAGAATGTGAGTTGATGTGGCTGCAGCCGAGCTACTTACAGAGGAGCACAGGTCATTCACACACACAGGAGGGATGGGGGGAGCAGACTCCTGCCTCTCTGCTCAGGTTTCCCTCGCCTTCCCAGGTGTCTCTCACACAGAGATAAATCCACAAGATGCAGGCAGTTCTGTCACAGTGATGGACAGACGGTTTGAGAGGAAGACAGGGTAAACTGACCAACCTGTCCAAAACTGACCAACCTGTCCAAAAGTCCCTCTGACACCTCACCCTTCCAGCCTCCCTCCGTTCTCCACACAGAGCTCAGCAAGCCGCCTAACTGGTCAGATAAGAAGAAA
This sequence comes from Centropyge bicolor, assembly GCA_037975185.1. Taxonomy (NCBI): domain Eukaryota; kingdom Metazoa; phylum Chordata; class Actinopteri; family Pomacanthidae; genus Centropyge; species Centropyge bicolor. Next base: position 714,920 of record JBBMOC010000063.1, on the reverse strand, counting down.
CGCTAACACAGTGTCAGATATACAGTGGAGACAGCTCAGTGGAGGCAAACTGCTGCTCAGTGGGTTTTATAATCAGTCTGCAGCTCCTCCCCAACCAATCTCTGACTTTGGCCCTCCCTTGTTGGTATGGCAACGGCCAATCACCACGTGGCATAGCACAAGCCTCCTCCTCTCCTTCTCCTCCTCTCCAGCCGCCTCTGGTGTTGACAGATTGTCACACACCAGTGCGAGCTATGAAAACATGTGTATGTGCGTCTGTATATGAAAGAATTTATGTAAGTGTTTGCGTGTCTCTGTGTGTATAGGTCTGCACACATACACTGTGTGTGTGTGTGTGTGTGTGTCTGTGTGCACATGTGTGCACATTTAAGCATGTGTATCGACAAAATTGTCTGCAAGCGCATATGCTTGTATGTATGCATCTGCCGTGTCTGTGTGAAGACTGCACATGTGTAACTAAGCATGGATGAATGCACGTATGTGTGTGTGTGCACTCATATGAGTATGTGTGTATGCACATGCACTATATTGTGCTGGTGTTTGTGTGAGTGTGATTGAATGTTTGTATTTCCTTTAGTGGCAGTAGAGCATCTCTCTGTCAGCTGTATATTTATACCTGACCACTGCAGAGCCAGTTTGGAACTCACTGATTGCTTGACCTTCAGTATTGCTTTTTGTTGCAATCTCAAGAACCGCTCATCCAAACAACTTTGTACTCGACACTGTGCTTCTGTGGGTCCTGAATATTCTCTGAGATCATGTGGATGAAGCTCTACTGGTTGTTACTAGATCCCAGTGTGTGAGTTAAACTGACTGGACCTTTGCTGTTTGAGCCCCCGGACTGTGGAACACTGAAATCAGACAGGCTACATCATTAGCTTCATTTAAATCCCTTCTGAAAACTCTCCCTTATAGGAAAGCTGTCAAGGCCGCGGCCGTGCCTTCAGTTATATCTCTCTCCCCCTGTGTCTCATCACCTCTCCTAGCCTGCTCACCTGCCTCTCATCAGTTCATCAGACTGCAGTATTTCAACTCGGGCTCTGCACACATCCGGTGCCAGATGGTTGTTTCAGTTACTGTGTAAGAGATATCTCTTCTTTTTGCTTTAATCCGGAATTGTACCGTCATTTCTTTGTGCTTAGGATCATCCCTTGTGTGCCAGCCTGCTTGCTTGCTTGTTAACCTGTTTGTCTGCTAACCCCTGTGCACTCCACCTGCCCCTGTTCTTCCACCATGCCCAGCTGGCTCTGCCATTACTCACTTCCCTCCTACCTTCTGCATCACCAGTCATCACCTAAGCGCTTTCAAAGAAATCAGTTAATCTGCACTTTAACTACAATCTGTCAAAGTTGTTAATGAATATTTAATACATTGCTGGATTTTAGTTTTCCCACTCTTGCCATGCATAATTTCAACGCAGGCACACTGCATGTGGAATGTATGTGAAATATCACAGTATGTGATAGTGTGACAAAAATAGTGCTTTGAAATGGCAAACATGATAATTGACTGGTAATGGATGGATAATTGCCACAAAGAAAGTAGAGTGGAGGTGTGTTTCAAAAAACAAGGCTGTCAGCTAGGCTTACTTCAGTAAAGTATCAGTGTTTTCAGGAAGTTCTGTTTCATAAAGCAGATTTGATTTCACATTCATATTTTTTTAAAGTATATCACTTTATAATAAAGGGTTTCTAAGTTGTAACCAGTGACTTTTTAAAATCATATCATCAATAAGAACATATGTACTAATGCTTTAAAGCTCAGTCTATGGTCATAAAGCATTCTTTGAAAAAAAACAATGGACTACCAGGGTGTCTCTCAATCTCTCTGGTTGATGTTATTCTCCATCAGAACACTTGCTTTGCTTTAGTTCATAGTTCATCTTCAATGAACTGAATGACCTCTGATTTCTATTAATGTAGTATTTTTCAAGTGACAAGGCTGGTCTGTGAACTGAGCCCAAATGCACGACACCGAAGCAGGGAGTTGAATATGAAAATCTTGAATGAAAAGTATCAAATGAAAATCACTCACATGAGGAATCTTGTATAAGCAACTAAGAATAGACAGAAGTACTAACAGAAAATCACTCTCAAGAGGCAATAGACAAAATGGCAATACCAAGACAAAGTAGCAAAATAATCATAAACCTGGCAATGATGAGAACGTGACATGAAGAGGCGTAGTTGACTGCTCTGACGAGACAAGACAAACTGGCACAGGACAAGGGAAGAGCAGACATTATATACACGAGGTAATGGGGAACAGGTGGAAACAATCAGGGCGGGCAGCAGGAAGTCACAAGACAACATAAACACACAACATGACTAAAACTAAAACTTAACAGAATTTTGTTGACATGACATCAAGTATTTTTCACATTACCAAATTACTTATTCATTAATTATTGTAAAGGTTTACATCTGATAACGGCACATGTTTTTAGTTTATTTATTTATTTATTTTTTACCCTTGATGAATGCCTTATTAACATTTAGCACTGCAGACTTAATGGTCTATTTTAAGGTGAAGTACATCTCAGCATTAACAGCTTTACTATTAATGACTGACCAGTAAGATGTTTTTAAATGGTAAACCATCAATAATACTAATGACTCAGACAAACTCAAACACTTTCTAAAATGATGTGTTAGGAAGATGGGTATACAAAAATAAGATATTCCTTTATTTGCCCCACAATGCAAAAACAAAATTTTGACCTGAATCACTGTCACTTCATGTAGTTACTCTTTCTAAGGGGCCCTGTTTAGTATTTTAATCGAAGACAGCACAAATGATTTCTTTTTAAATGACTGAGTCAGTCGTGTTCATGTCAGTGGACAGGTCATGGTAATGATGGTGTCATGTCAGTCTTATGCCCACCCATTCAAAAAGTGTGCTGTTATGAGGGAATATGCTCACACACATGTATGTGCCATGTGAAAACCACGAGAGAATTCACACAACCCTGGAGGACACCTGAACCGCTTGATTTGTGGCTTTATATGTGCCGAAATAGCTCAGTTGGGAGAGCGTTAGACTGAAGATCTAAAGGTCCCTGGTTCGATCCCGGGTTTCGGCAGCTGGTGAGCTAGCCTTTGTAAACTTTATCCTGTTGTGAGACTAATAAAGGAATATTTTATCTCATCATACATGCTGGATAAAACCAGTCAGAAAAGAGATGTATTAGGGCTGACACTCATCTGATTTTTGAATCAACAGAGTTGTAATCAGGTTTATTGCCACACATAGCAAGTAGAAAAAAGAGATAAAAAGCAAGCACTGCAAGTGAAAAAGCATAGATAGGTAAAATAAATGAAAAATAATGCCAATAAGATTTGAAAAATATGAGAAAAATATTTACATTGTTATTGAAATGGAAGAGCTGTGCAGGTTGGTCCAGGAATGTGAAGGAGATTCACTTGGGAATGTGTAATAGTTTACAGTATGCAGTATGAAAATATAATTTAATATTACTCTTGATAAAAATCAAACAAAAAAACCTATTAAAAGAAACATATGTGGCATTAAAACACCCAAATAAAATGCAGTAGCATATAAGCTCAGGTTGCCCAGGGGGGCGGAGTGCCTGGCTGCCAGGAAGGACAAGAATCTTGGTGAGTTCAACTTGCTTCCATCAGTTGATTCTTGTGATTCAGCAACAAACTAAAACACAACCGGCAGCTGAAGATATAGGAATTTAACTACACCTAGTGTCGTGGCACCATTCCAAAACATAATTCATTCATTATACAATTTTACCCTGCTAATCATGATTGGAATGCCATTTTGTTCTGCTTCATTATTTAGTCTGACATCATGTCAGTGTTTAGCTAGTGTTTGCTAAGAGAGATTAACTCAATGCTTTTTACTTAGAATAAATATACAGATTTAAGAGTTGATTTACAGCAACTCATAGAGTTGTCTTGAGCCTACTGTGTTCTAACTGGCTTAGTTAGCCTTCGAAGCAGAGAAGCTATTGCCAGTGAGCATAACAGTGGTGGTTAAGGCACAACATAATTCTTTGGCTTGTGTGAAATATATAAGGAAAGTACTGTTATGAATACTTAGATAACATTGAAATGTTTCCAGTAACACTGTTTCTGCTTTCAATGAAAAAAGGACTGCTGCAGTTTTTGGACAATTCTGAATAAGGATACTTGTTTGGAATGTACATTTACATTTTTTGAAGTGAAGGGCTGATGATTGCCTGTTGTTAAGTTACAATATTTGGTACTTCAGATTTTACATTACTTTTAAGGTCTTATTTTTGTCCATCCTGGGAACCTGTAGGAAAACTGACTCAATTGTTAGCCATGGTAGTGGCTCGAGGAATGGCAATGTCTGTCAAGTTGAAATCTTGCGTAGATATTTATGGTCCTTTCAGGAGGAATCTCAACTCTTGCCCTGAATTTGCTACAGATATACAAGGTTCAGAGAGGGTTAATTCTTATAACTTTTCCTCTGAACAGGCACCAAATTTGGTACAGATATAGCTCCCAGTCTTCCTGACTTTGGTCAAAATCCTATGCAGTTTGGTGCTGTGGCAACACTTCTCTCATCCCTTCATCTCTTTCACCGTGAAATTATGGTCATCCAGATTTCGTGGTCATCCAGATTGTTTATGGGTATAAAATTATTTGCTGTAAATTTGCATATGTGCTTTGCATATGTTCCCTATCTTTGTTACACAAAAACAAACAAGAAAACAACTTTGAAATGATAAAGACGAATAATCAAAACATTACAATCATTTATCATTTGTTCAATAATTTCAGATTTTGGATTTATTCGTCAGATGCATACAGATGTAGTTTAAGAAACAGAAAATAGGTTAAGTATATAGAAAAAAAAAACAACACTTTTAATTCCTATGGGTTCACAGTAAATGGGACTGAAAGGGAAAACAAAGCTATTGTGTTGTGACAATTTTATACATTTGCCACCTGAATAAGACCCCATGGGTCCATTGAGGTATCATGAATACTTGTTATAATTGAGACAGAAAGTTAGGCAAGACTGTCTTATTCACCATTAACAAAGTTACTATTAACATAAATCAGGGCCTTGCTAGTGTTGTATCAACTCTCAGACGTACTTCGCTTTGGATAAAAGTGTCTGCTAAATGAAACTGTAGAATTGTAGAAATCATGATACCTGTCAGTCAGAAATTATCCACAACATGTAGCCAAATAAAAGCATGCTAAAGTACTACATACTGATTTTTTAAAAATCTTTTTTTTTTTTTTTTTTTTTTTACCTTTTACAGTGTGTTAATCCAACAGTCACTGATTTATTACAAACCATTCAGGATTTGAGTACAAGAACTTACATGGACTGACACACAAGCTATTTATGTTGGTGACCTGTTACACTGCCTTATCCTTCACACACCCACAAGTAAAAAAAAAAATCTAAACCTAATTTTTAATCTGATGAGCATTACTGCACATGAAGACTTATTTTTCTCATCATGATCTCACAAAACTCAGACAAGCAGTTAGATAAGATCACTAATGGAAGAATCAAATAGACTCCATTTGTAAAAGACAATGACAACTCTGCTCTGTGCTGCATTGACAAACTGCTGCAGTGTTCACCTCAGTGAACGTTTTCATTTGTCATATATCTGGGAAATTTTGCATTGGGTATGAGTTCATTACATATTTATTGTCAACATGTATTGTATAAAGTTTTAATATTTGAATGGATGGAACAGAATTTTGTTATGCTTGACATTTTTTATTCAAAGAAAATGTTTTTTACATGGTGTGGCACATGTGTTATGTAGTACTGTCGACTCTGTCAGACAAACAAGACTTCATGTTATAACCCTATTTTCTCTCTCCACTCTTCCACACAGACGACCTCTAGATATCTAAAGGGAGTGCACTTGGAAAGTACTACACGGTGGAGGACAGCTTTGGTTTTGTGACCAAATGCTGCTGGTGAGATGGTGGCACTCAAGGTCAACAAACGCCACCCTGACAGTGTTGGCCAGGCCAGAGAGGAAATTGCCATTCTGAAGCAGATGCAGTTTCTGGATGCAGGCACCTGCAGCATTGTGAAGTGGAATGGCTTCTTCTTCAACAAAGAGCACATCTGTCTCAACTTTGAACTCCTGGATCAAAATCTGTTCTGCTTATATGGAAGACAGAGACGACAAGCCTCTCTCCATAACAGAGCTGAGGCCAATCATTCATCAGCTGGCCACAGCCCTTTCCCACCTCACTTCCATGGGAGTCGCACACATGGACCTCAAACTGGACAACATTACGGACGTGAACTGCCAGCAGCAGCTGCTCAAAGTCAAGTTGATTGACTTCGGCTTGGCACGTCCAGTGTCTGCTGTTCAGCCTGGTGTCTGTGTGCAGACCTCCTGGTACAGGGCACCGGAGGTCATGCTGCACATTCCCTTCAATGAGGCCATAGATATGTGGTCTCTGGGTGCGACAGTAGCAGGGAAGGTCCCTGACTATCCAGCTGCACTGGAGATTTAAGACTGCAGAGGAGTTTGCCTTGATGACAAGGTTCGATGTCAGAGAAACAAGAGACATCGATTGTGTTGATGACCTTGAGTTTCTGATGGTGATGGATGAAGAACACCTGAGAGACCAGCACCTGTTGGTGACTCTTCTTAAAAGGATGCTGCGGCTGGACAGTGAGTCAGTCAGCAAATATGACTGCCTCCCTGACTGCTAAATCGGAGGTCAGCAGTGAAGAGGGGGGTGTCCAGACTGAGACTAGACCTGAGATCCTCTCCCCCTCCAAATAGCATCTGCAGTTTTATCAATTGAGCATCAATTTAACATCATTAAATTGTTTTTTAACAAAAAAGTCATGCCATGTATTTGCTGGATGAATGTTGCAAACCTTTATTACGTGAAAAAAAAGTCTAGTCTAGTCTGGGTTGTGACTCTTTGAAGATCACAGTAGGTGGCATTCATGCTCTCAGGGAGGAAAATAACCTGTTATGGTGATCACAACTCCTTAACAAACTAGACTTTGAGCTAGCACGTTCTGTTTATTTCTAGGAGACGAAGTACTCTGCCTGTGGGTACAGAGAGGAATGGTTCTGTCCAAAACAGAATGGCCGGCAACAACAATTGCACTTTAATCCTTCCTCCTGATTAAATTCTTTCTATGAAATAGGTGAGGGTAAAAGCGACATCGCTAAAATACCATTTCCATAACATTTGTCCATACTGCGATTCAGCTGCAATTTCACCACAAACATAAAACGGATAATGATTATGTGTATCAGTGGTTTAAAGTGTTAATTAAATAACTAAATAACCAAAATTTTGGCTAATACACTAATCGATTGATGAGGCTCAGCATATGATGCAGTTGCTTTACATTAAAGCCAATATCAGTTATTCAATTGATATTAGAGTTTCAATAAACACACACACACACACACACACACACACACACACACACACACACACACACACACACACACACACACACAAATGAAAAGGGTACAGCCAGCAGCCTGGCCCAGAACATTCTTCAGTGTGATTAGATTGCCCTTGTCCTTCATTACAGGACAAGCGTCCCTCCCTCTCTCTCTCTCACACACACACGCACACACACAAGCATGTAGTGTACAAGCACCACAGAGCATTAAAGAAAATTTAAATCTTTCTTGGGAACAGTCTCTGGAACAGTTGTGTTCTCTTTCATGACTCACACTCAATACACAGTTTTCCCCCTTCTTTTTCTTTGACTATTAAACATCTAAAACACCCTTATATGAAGCAATTATCACCTGACATATCTAACATAATCATTATATATTAGTCTCCTACAATATAGAATATTTACAGCCGCTGTCATTACTGTCTAGAATTTGCGCTCTTACAGAAATATGAACATTGTTGTTGCCCATTTGCAGTACTTTCAAAATACACACACACACACACACACACACACACACACAAAGTAATGGAGACAGTGGCAAAGGTGAGAGAAGATGTCAGAAGGTCTTTCAATAATTAACAGCATAGAACAGGGTATTCCCATCGCCTTGTTACTGTATAGGCACATTATGTGCCTTCTATGTACATTTTGTCGTTTTGAGTGCAGCCTATTACATAACTGTCTCTATGAGACTTCAGAGAGAGCACACACAGGCAGGCATGCGCATTCTCCCCACCATCACATGAACCTTACAGGCTGCAGATCACTGAGGTCATCTCATTCAGCCAAATAAGATTTTCCCTGCAGGGAAACAGATGGGGGAGTTTCCCCTTCGGACTGAACAGCACAGTGAGAAATGAAGCACTGCAGAATAGCTCTGCTCTCAGCAGGAGGAGAAATACACCTTCTCCTGCCTCTCAGCCCTGCTGAGATCTCTATTCTCTCAACAACTGCACCACCTCAGATAGACACAGCAGCCATATTTTCAGTAACAGTGGCTCTCCTCTGCATCTCTGGTATTTGCTTTGGCTTGGAGTGAAATTAAAGTGGTAGACTTGAGTGTGTATTCATCTTCTGCAATTACTAATGCCATTTAAAGACAAAAACAACTTAATTGCCAACAGTAAGGGGCCACCATGAAATTATCTACATGATGGATTTTTGAGCTCCCACTGGAGGATGACAATGTGAACAAAGTAGATATGCACATGTCTCTGGTAGTTGATTGGCGCTGGGGCTTCATGCTAACACTGAATATACACTACGTCGGCATGTTGCAGGCACCAGTGAAGACAATCAAGCTTGCCTGACATAAAGAATGCTTCAGCTAATTTTAGAAAGAACCATTACCACAATATTAAGCTCCGAGGAAAATTAGCAATGTCGCTATATCATGCAGTGAAGACCACATGTTTAATAAGAGATGTGATTGTTTAATAAATAATAAAGGAATATCTGATCTTTATACATCAGGAACTGTTTTCTTCTGTTCAGCGGGTGAAATTCTTTAAATTGATGCTTGAACCTGCATGTCTCTGCACTGTGGGAGGAAACCACACACGCACAGGGCTGCAGGAAGGACATGCAAACTCCACACAGAAAGGCCCCAGTCGGCTTGCTGGTTTGAACCCAGACCCTCATACTGGGAAGCTGTGAACACAATGTTAATGGATTGTTACCATACAAAGTTGATGTGGTAAATATGATAGCAAACAGTGTCCTAATTACACATCTTGCAAGCGGTGTGCTTCACTCATCCGGACTTGTTGTACTCCAGTGATATTTTACCCTCTCAGCCTCACCTAACTGGAATCTAGCACCTGCTCAGGTAAGCATAGGATGAGACTTCTTAGTTACTGCTGACATCACAATTCAACTTTGGAAAGACACACCGTACCAAGGGGTGCACCAAATATAACAACATAATTTACTGCAAAACTTCCTCAGCTATCCTCGCACATCTAGGCTGTGCCCAGGCACCCTGTTACTCAAAGGGCACAATGATGAAATGCTAGTTACCTAATTAAGCAGTTAATCTAACCCAACATCCCAGGCAGAAAAACAATAAACAACAACAACAATAAGCAATACTATACACACAAAATTGAAGCCCTTTCAACAGATCATAATCTTGGGAAACAATAAAACTTGTTGCAACAAGCTTGTGAAATTAATAATTAAATAGAGACAAATGCACTGTTAAGGTTGGGGAACAGGGAGAAAAGCAAGCACATTCACAGGTTGTTTATTTACAATATATATTCATTATTCATTGTGTTTCATATTGTTACAACATCTGTGACATCTTGTGGTTGAGCCAGATCCTGTATCATCCTAGCGGTCAGTGTCACCATCTAGTCATTTTAAATGTTGCTCTTATTCCTCCAACTAAAAAGGGACTGTAATCACTTTGTTATTTGGCGTGTGTGTGTTTGTGTGCCTACACTGTTGATACCAAGTCAATTTTCATAATGAATAATGCAATCCCGGCTTTCCAGACACAGAGATGAAAGACGAATGCATGCTGAGTGTTGAGGTGCAGACAGACAGCTGCAATGAGAGGCAGAACAAAGAGCAGTTAATAAATAGTTAGAAGGCAGCCAGGGGCTTGGATTCACTGTTGTCCAAAGATAGAATGATATATAACAGTTCAATTACATTGGGTTTATGAGCAAACAATACTCTACAAGCGGCTTGATTGTAGTGCTGTCTGTCCCAGTGAATTCCAGACAGACTGACAGATAAGCACAAAGAGAAAGACAGATGGATAGATAGAGCCAAGAATGCCACACAGCCAGTCAACACAGAACACAAAAATTAGTTTTTCTCATCAACTACCATTCACTTACTCAACATAGAGCTAAAAAGTTACTTTATGGAAAAATAAAATACAACAGAAAATCACATTTGAGAATTTTAATCTGAAAGCCGGTCACTATTCAGCTCCATGATGTTTAAAAAGCAGACAGACATCTTGGTAGGAAGCCAGATGGGAAGTCTGACAGATGGACAGCCAGACAGACAAGACAAGGTGGATCCTGGTACAGCAGTCAACCAGAAAGAACGTGAGATGGGCTGAGGCCAGTCAGGCAGCAGTGGAGCTTTCCTTCACAGTACAACTTCTGTAATTAGAGCTGTGAGTGAACTGAGTTTATTATAGAACATGTCTCTTCCCACTGTCAGACGGCACCAGCAGTACAGATAATTATCTCTGCCCCACATGCACAGAAACATGTGCATACACTGCTCCCCTGCAATGCTAGAAACTGCACAGCCAACCAACCAACCAACCAACCAAATGATCTCTCTGTATCTGTTTTGTACCTGTCTCTGAAAAAAAGGGTTTTATAAATCAGAAGATAGTTTTTTTGAACAATAAAGATATGTACAAAAATATCCTTCACTTGAAGCAAATAATCTTAAATTTCAATTATGCTTAATTTTGCAAGGGAAGAAAAGGATAGAGTCCTGGAATATTAAACTCAAGTCAATTTTACTCAAGCAAAAGTAGGTATGCTTCTAACGAATGTACTTAGAGTAAAGGGTAAAGTCTGTAAAAAGAAGAAAAATAGAGTTGAACATAAGTCAGTTAAACTTGTACTGTAAATGTTACTGCATTACATTTTGGAAGTTATTGGTGTTAGATGATGTGACTTAAATGCCAATCCACAACACACAACAGAACAACATAAGATGACTGAGTCTTGATCTCCAAACTGACAATAAATGGCATCTGTAAAGTCAGATTTTGCAGTGTTGCAGTAATTTCTGACAAGTCGCTTAAAATCAGGAGAGTGATACAGGAAGACATTCTAGACGTAACCGTGGCTTTTATTTCTCTTGCAAGAGGACACAGCAAACAAGCAACAAAAATGCAGCAGATGGATGTTTGCTGAGTTCTTCTTCAATGATCAATTATGAATATACAACTGTCTACTTATGCACAGACTCACTAGAATTAAGTAGAAGAGAAGACAAAACTCAATTCAATTAAACAAAAAGGGCCAACAAAAAATGCATCATGCATACCACAGCGGGTACAACAAGCAATATTAGGCTACGTATATTAAATAACTGCCACTTTCACAGCACATTAAAATGTCACCAAAGCAGATGCAGAGATGTATTAACAATATGAGGCACAAGCACTCATATCAAAGCGAAGAGTGCTGCAGTTTTTAGTGGATACGAATCTGTAGTTGTTGTAGCCTACTCACCCTTCTGAATGTCATTCTGTGAGTCCTGTACACCACAAAGTCCTCAACAATCTGCCTTTGCCCTTGGCTCAACTTACTTACTTGACCATTCTCAGTTCATATTCTAACCAGTCCATCTCTCTGTCCAACTGTGCTCTTCAAAGTTTCCAACATGAGGGAGGAATTTCATAAGCAATGCAGCAAATGTAGAAGTCACTTCAGGAGGATCCACCGTGAGTGTTTCAAAAAACACAAAAATATCACGATTCACGATTATGTCGAGTATGACTCAATTATTAAATTTCAAAAATCAATTATTTTTATCATTATTTTATTTTGTAAAAATGATATCCCACAGTCAACAGAAGTTGAACATCACGCCCAGTTTCTCAAATATGTGCAGCAGCCAGAGCGAGTGAGCTGTAAAATGGACGAAGAACCAGCCACTAGCAATCAACCAATCCACCTAACTCCACCTGGGCGAAAAGCAAGCGTGTGGATTCATTTTGGTTTTCGTGGCAGGAGCTCTAAACATGTCAACAGAAGGCACGGTGTCGGCAATACAAGCAACTTGAGGGCTCACATCTCCCGCTTCCATCCGGAGGAGGCTGCGTGGGTTAAAAATGACCACTTGAAGCCCGTCATTCCACCGAATCAACGTACTCTGCACAAGATGACAAAACGAGCTCCGGGCTCGGAGCGAGCTAAGATAATTACAACATTAACATCTTATTTCATTGCCAAAAATATGAGGCCATGCATTATGGTGGAAAACCAAGGCTTCCGCTACATGGTGTACAATATGGAGCCAAGGCATGTGATCCCATCCTGGAGCTTTTTCACACACAAGTCGATCACAAGGAGACAAAATTTTTAGTGCAGGAATCCCTCAAGTCTGCTCCCAGGGTAGCAATAACGTGTGATACCTGGTCATTCAGAGCCACCGTCTAATATGTGACGGTTACAGCTCATCATGTCAACAGTGAGTGGAAGCTAACATACGTGCTTCAGACAAAAGCTATGGACAATAGGCGCAAATATGTGTGAGTTTTGTCAAAGCTGTGGCGGATGAGTGGGGATAGAGACACATGACCTGGTTCTCGTCACCGACAATGCCTCAAATATGAAACTGGCTGCAGAGCTTGGCAACTTTCTACATGTCCGTTGTTACGCTCACACCCTAAACCTCACCTGCCAACGAGCGCTTGTAGTTTCAAAAAAATAAAATACTTGCCTTTGTAATCAAAGTGAATCTATTTAACTGTAGCATACAAAGCAAACTTTTTATTAATCACTAATTTACCAGTAAGTTATTTAAAAATATAATTCTTAATGTAGGCTACTAGTAATTGGCTTTTTTTTCCATTTTATCAGAACTGCCTAATCACAAACTGAAGTCTGAAGTCCTCTGTGTTGCGCTCCTCTATACTCAACTAAATATGGGATTTTAGATTTTATTAGACATAGTTTTATTGCCATTAGTGGTTGATTAATTATCAGTGTGCCATTTTCACACAGTGTATCATGTCTACACATACAGTATGCCAAATTGACACGTCTTATTGATAATGTTAACCAATTAACTGTGTCCATGTCATGGTTCGGCTCTCTGTTTATTTTTGTGTTTTTTGTAGTTTATTTTCTCTGCATTTTTAGATTCATCTCCAGTGTTTTTTGGCTTTTCAGATTAGTTTGTGTTTTTGTTCAGGCATCCCTTCAGTGGCTGGGGCTTCTCTCTCACACCTGCATCCAATTCCATCTCGTCACTTCTGCTTATAAACCACTCTCATTCTTCTTTCAGGCTGCCAGATCGTTCCATGTCGTTGTCCCAGTTCACCAGTGTCCTTTAGAGCTTCGAGATTTTCTATGTTCCTAGTATCTCCAGTGTGTGCTCCTCGAGTCTCCAGTCGTTCCTTGGCCTTTTCTCTTCTCTGCTCACCCCAACCTGCTCCACCAGCACATCTCCTTCCATCCTGCCTCAGCACCCACAGCCCAGCCTCCAACCACTGAAGCTTCCCCGTTTCACTTGTGCCTCATCTTTTTGCTTTTGCTGTAAGTCCTGGAGTTTTTGTGTTTAATAAATCCGTTTTACCTTCTCCCACGTCTGTGTCTCACTTCTAGGTCCAGTAACCTAATCCCCAACAGTCCATCTACTGTTGTATCAATTCTTCTCTGGCTGACAGGATATAAGTTGACGTACACCAAGGCTATTATAGTTCACTAAAACTAAACTAAAAACTAAAACAAGGTGTGAAAAATATTTTAGTTAATTGAAATAAAAATAAAAACTAGACTTTAGAATAAGAACAAAAACAATATTCTGTACACACAAAACTAAAATAAAATATACAGAAAATGTCTTTAGTTAGTCTGTGTCAATTTGTCATACAACAAGCCTGAGGAGGCACTGGTGCATGTGCTTATTGAGACTAAGAGTCTGAAAGACTGAGTCGCGTTTGTGTAAATGGATGAACCTTAAAACATACAATGCTGATCCCTTCATTTTAACTATTCCAATTCCTGTTCTCAATTCCCATCATCCTTACAGGTGAGGAAAAGTGCACATGACATCCCCACACTGAGTGAGGCACATGTGTTCAGTGCTGAACACCTAGTGAAGGCCCTCAAGCCCATGAAATTGGTCACCACCTTAATGTCTGAGGAGAACATGCCTACTCTCTCCGTCATCGCCCTACTACATGCACAGCTCCTGCCCGACTTAACCGCCGCACCAGAGGATGACCCGCGAAATCAAGCATGCCATCCGGGAAGATTTGAGGAAGAGATATACATCTCTAAAAGAGAGGCACACACTCAATCCAGTATCTGCCCTTGATCCCTGCATTAAAGCTCTTCCACTCCTGTCAGAGGATGAAAAAGTGGAAACATACAACAGAGTGACTACAGAGGCTGCATCCCTCCAGGTAGTCTCTCCTTTGATATAAATAATTCTACTACTTTAGGGAATAATAAATCATCTGACGGATAGAATGCTTTGTATTAGAAAAATATGGCCAATCAAAAACTAAAGAAATGAATGGCTTAGTTTCATTGGGAAAGTTTTGTTTGAGTGTAAAATACAGACTTGGAATGAAAAATTAAAATGTTGGCCATTGAATTGCGATGACGCTTTTGTATTTGTTTAATAATTTTGAAATGTGAATGCATTAACCTGTCTCATTTTATCGTTTCTCTGTGTCAGGTGGTGAGGCAAGAGGCTGAAATCCCTGAGGGGGAAGGTGATGATGACATGGCTGAGGAGCATGATGATGGTGAGAAGGATGACACAGTTGAGAAGGTTCAAGAAGAAGTACCGAAACTGGAGGAGGACAGCCCCTCCACCTCAAAACCATCTTCTCTGACTGCACTGCTTGGCCAAACCTTTAGTGACCTTCGGTAACCCTAACCCTATGAGGAAGAGGTCTGCATGTATCTGGAGGCCCCTTCAATTCCTCTCACTGATGACCCCCTTGAGTGGTGGAGCACCAACGTTCATGTGTATCCTCTTCTAGCCAAGCTGGCCAAACTATACTTATGTATCCCAGGTACGAGCGGTGCTGTGGAGAGTGTTCTCCACTGCGGGGGACATTGTGTCAGCACAACAGGGCACACTCTCTCCACAACATGTGGACCAGCCAGTCTTCCTCCTCAAGAATCTGGTCGTTCCAGAACAATGAATGTTCAGTACAACTTGATCACTCACAAGTTACAGTGTGTTGTGTACGGTCACTGTGTTCTACATAATATAAGCTACAGTAAGCTCTACCTCTAAAGGAAATAAAGCTTCCATTTAATTGTTGCTGTCAAAGAAGTGCAAAGAATCTGGTTATTTTAGACCATATGTGTCAGACTCAAGGCCCGCAGGCCAAATCCGGCCGGTCATCTAATTTTATGTGGCCCACCAGAAGTTGCAAAAAATACATTGTATTTTTGGCATTCAGGAGCTGCCACTGTAAATTTCTTCCGTTTCCTCTCTCCTCCTGTCTCTGTGTGCACCGCTCTCACTGGACACCTGCTGCCACGCTCACAAAAAACAAGTGCTCCCTCCTCCATCAAAATGTGGACATTTATTTGCAAGTGTGGACATTTGTTTTAAGTTAAATCAAATAACTCTGAAGTTACAACTCCACTACACAGAAAGTGCTTTGAATAAGAGAAGTTAAGTAATTCAGCAACTGACTGTTTTTTTTTTAATGGTGCAATAACTTTGTGGTGTATTTTGGGTTACTATTGTCAAAAAATTGGTGATCGAAAATCGTTAATCGAAAATCAGTTGGTAATCAAATCAGGACCTCAATAATCGTAATCGTAATCGTAAAGATTAACCACCCCTAGTATGCCACCTGTCGGCCACGCAACATCTTTGACAGGTTCTATTTGTGTCACTTTGTGTGTTTGCCAGGTGAGATTATTAGACTAATAACAAGGTTATCAAGGTTGCTAAGGCTTTTTTTTTAAACTGCCGACATACAACAGTGCTACAAAATATCTACTGTGACATCCTTACTTTCCTTACTGCATTATTGTGCACTGTTGTACTGTTCTCAGACCGCTGGGTCTGGCCCAGGTCAGGCTGCACCCCCTGACACCAATGAACCACACATTCAATGCATTGCCACCCATCTGAAGAGAGATGTGTCTGTGCACATAGATACAGTATGTGTGTGGTAGCTCTCCTGAGGGGAATAGGCTATGTGGCTTCTTGAGGGCTCTATTTTGTCCAAGAAATTCAACATTAATTAGGCTAGCTGACACTAATTACTACAATCCAGTTAGGAACAGGGAGTTCTTTGGTTATCTGGCAGGTTGCTTAGGACTCAGGCCTGTCAAGGGCAGGTGCCTGCTGTAGGGAGCACTGACGGACACTTAGGAGAGGGCAGGCTTGTCTGAGGGTAAAGCAGTTATAAAGAGGGACGCAGTGAGGAAGTAAAAGAAAGATGGAGCTGACTAAAAGGAAATGACAACCATTGTTGTCATGACAGGAATGTCTGAGAAATGGCCCATAGAAATATAATAAGAAATGACAAAAATCAGCTACTAACAAAAAGCGCCCTTTTGAGGCTTTTTACCACCTCCATCCCACCAGACACTAACTCAACTCAACTCTTGGGGGTATCACTATAAATGATTCATCTTGCTGCCATATAAACATATCAACATAATAAACTGTGAGGTGCAGGGCTGATTCTTAAGAACGTGACTCTCAAGAATCTCCTCTGTAGATGGACCATTTGGAACATTTTGTCAATGTTACCCACTTTTCAGTACCTGCAGTACTTTCAAGGACTGTAAGAGGAGTTGAAGAAACATGAACAGACACAATTTTAACTTGAATATGTTGAAAGTTTGCAACATAAAACGAACATAAAATAGAGTTTACCCTTTACATTGGGGTTCTAGTGCATCTGTTTTAACAAGCTATAACAGTGTACTCATAATAAAATCACCACTGGTTTAACACAGTTCCTTTAGAAAGTACCAATGGGTGTGGCTCACTTCAGCCAGCTCCAGTCACGTAAAATAATTTCAAGTCAGAAAGTCAAGTTCTCATAGACATACCGCATGGTGCACCCTAGTGATATGAGTGAAGGAAAGAGCGATCTCCTCCTCTGGCTCACCATCTGTCTTGTTAGGGAGAATCCAAAATCCAAAATCTATGGGTTTCTCCAGGAATCTATGAAACAGAAGAGCAATTAAATAAATGTATTTGTAAGTATAAGTATTTGAACTGTACGACATTTCACATAAAATGTTATCCCTTTTTGCATCAATCATAAATTATTTAGCTGTTAAACCAAAAATTATAAATATTTACATTTTTAACTATTTAAAATTGTGTTTCTTTTTAAATCATGAACTGAAAAACAGCACATCATATGTCTCACAACATCTACACATATATACATGTGTCACTTCTTCAAAGTTACCGGATAAGTGCACATTCTAAACACACTACATATTATTACAGGCACTGGCAGTGCAGAACAAGGCAGTCACGTGACAATTGTGCACAGTATAAGACTGACAGAAATACAAAGGTAATGGAATCAGCATCAAAATAAAATAACTCAGTTTTGTCTTAGTGCACTGATACAACAATATGCAGCCTTAAGTAAACTTTAACATTCAACAGCACAGCCGTAAATAAAACGTGACGTTCATGTATTTACAATAGAACTACAAGTGCTCCCTACTGCCCCCTGTTGGTAAACATACTGCCAACTGCAGTTAGCCACGCTAGCTAAACTCACCAATACCACGTTCAATGTGGCTAACTCCTGACGCTCAGATGTGGGATTCAGCTCTTCTAGTTCACACAAATGTTGTCTCACTCTTCGTAAAACAGTTATCGTCACTCGCCCACATTTGACTAGCTTCTGACTCCAGTAGCTCTTTCCTGATCGTCTGGTTCTCTCGTTTGCTCCTGCCATTTTTTCCACCGCTTTGCCGCGCTATGCTGCTAACTCCGACCCGGAGGGGGCGGGAGTTATTTCACTTTTCTTCCTATCGGAAGTCTGCATTGCCTGAGCTAACCAATTAGATAAATGTCTGACAAAAGTTAATCTGACTGACACACATAAATAGAAAATAATATTTGAATTAACGCAATTCTCCACTGATCTATATAAGGTACTACTGAAAAAAGAATAATATTATCGAACCCAATTATCTGCTGGGTTACATCTACATAACGAATTAACTTTTACACTCAATCTGTTGAAAAGGCTGTGATGCAGTTAATGGCCTCAAGGCCATATGTTTGGTCTCAACACTGGATTTTATTTATGATGGCATTTATTTATTTTTTTTGCTCTCTTTATGTTTTAAATGCATTCTATTTTTTATTGTTAAGTACATCTCTGTTTTGAAAATTGCTATAATAATAATAATAATGATGATGATGATAATAATAATAATAATGTTATTATTATTAATAATAATAATAATAATAATAATAATAATAATAATAATAAAATATTGTTATTATTATGAGTATCATTAGCATTTTAAGGATTTGTGTCCATATAGCGTTTTCGTTTGGCAGAAAGGTGCTGGCAATTTATGAATGAAGAATGAAATTTATGAACCTTAATCTGCAAGACATTTCATTTGCTGGATTAGCCAAAAACTGACATGTTTGTAAATGTTTGTAAACTATTTTTTTTTTCCGTAAATCTGTTCTGACATTCAGTTTGACCTCTTGGTTTGTAAATATGACTTTTAAGAACAGGGATGGCATTAGTGTCATAACCAGCAGTAAAGGTTTTACTTCATCTGACATGTTCGATTTCTTTTGGGCACATACTGTTAAGAAGGCTCAGAGGATTCTGAATGACCTCCTCTATCCTTTGTTTTATGAGTTTCAATTTTATTTATTTAGTTTTTATCTAAATTAGCATTTGGATTTATATATGTGTTTGTGTGTGTTATGATGTCTGTGGCTTAAGCAATTTCTCTTTGCTGTAAGAATTTAATTATTAGCCTCGGCTTGCTTAAATCAACAAAAACAATGAGTCTGTTTGTAAACTCCCTTTATTATATTTTATATATTTTGCATAGGAGATGGAGGAAAAAATAACTTCCAAGACCTCATGAGTGCTTTTTCCTGTCCTCACTGTATCTATTTCAACACTGAGAACAACACACACACCAACAATGGAAGCGAATGACTGCAATCAGCACAGAGTCAGACAGAGTCCATCAAACCCATTGAAACAATTACACATTCTGAGTCCAATAGGGTTGACATAGTGAAGTATTAAATCAAATCATAGCTGTACCTCAGCCTTTCTGCTGGCTCTGGAAGCCATTTTTCACTGGCAGGCAGAGGAAGAAAAGTTGCCCCCTGCTCCATAGTTAACAAGCAATCAACCAGTCAATAACTAGTGGATGAAACAACCCGATGTTTCACAATTGTTTGAGTTTTGATGTGAATGTTTGGTGTAACCGGCTTTCTAATTGGGACTCGGGAGCCTTTATCTGTCAAAACGTATAGACAAACCAGGCCAGTAAAATGGATTTGGTATTTAATTAGGGCCTCAGCTTTAAAAATAATAATTTTGTTTTGACTATTGCTGCAATAAAAGTCACCCATCTGGAATAAAAAAAAACTGCAATGGACATTATGGCAGCTTCCCTGCCTTTATTAACTATTGACTCCGGCATTTTTAGAGAAATTGTCCAAAGTAACCGGAAACTGGTTAAACTTGGTAATTTCAAGCTCACTTGGAGTGTTCAATCAAAAAAGGCTTAATTCAGCTAAACCTTTCTGTTCATATTGGGATTAAACAGACTTAAGTGATGTCACAGAGACTACGTCCATGTTTACTACAGTCTAAAGTTTTAATACAGGAGTCTGTGAGGTTTGACTCACTTTTGAAGCCAGCCTCAAGTAAATCACAGATCAGGATGTGGTCAACCAAGCACTGAATTTTTACACTTACTGCTCAATCATTTTTTAAAGAAAATGTGTTAATTCCAGTAGTTGTGACTCACATTTGGTACAGAATCAATATGACCAGCAGTTTTATATGAAACGATAGAAGATATTAGTGTGAAATAATTGACATCAGTTTGATATTGTGTGCTGCAATGTAAGCTCTGACTTTCATTACATACAGAGCACCATTAAAGTCCAACATCAACATAGAGCTTCAGACCAAAATAAAAAAAGTAAGCACTAATGTGGCCAATTAGCAGACCCCACTGGAGCGCAAGAAGACTCCCTGAGATGTCCAGTGAGCTAATGAGGAATCCTGATAAAAATGAATAAATACCTTTCATCCTCAAAGCGCAGGTTCAGTCTGAATTCAGCAACATGTATCTGTGCCTCACCTGACCCCTGACCTGTCTTAATGAAGAATGTGAGTGGATGTGGCTGTAGCCGAGCTACTTACAGAGCTTACAGCACTAACCTGCTTCACCAGTCATCCCATCTCATCTAACCACTTTGAAATAAATTATTTAAACGTCATTTATCTCTGCCTTGTGTTTTGCACTTTCTGAACTAGAATAAAAAAATATTTATCAATATTTAATACATTGCTGGATTTTGTTTTCCTATATTTTACATAATTTCAACTGTATTTCATTCCCCAGTGTTTTTATGCTGTTTGATTCTTCAGTTGTTTGTATTTCATCTCTATTGCTTGTGGTTTTTATCTTCTGTCTTTGTTTTGTTTTCTGTCTTTAAATCACTTTGGAACATTATTAAGCAAAGCTATACATAAAGTTTTTAAGGTGGAAGATCAGTTTGTAACAAATCAGTCCTAATTAATGAACTGATTGTGGCTAATAGTTTTTATGTTAACTGATGGTTGACTCCTTCTGCCTTGGTCAAGGCCACACCCTGATTTGAACCATTTCCATCTTCCTCGACCTTGTGGTGAGGCAATGCAGGGTGATTTCAACATACAAGCAAGTTGCTATTCATATCCTATTCTGTGCCATTCAACAGACTGTGGAACACTCTGCTTATTGAAAAAAGACAGGCTACCACATTACTTAAAATGTTCCTTTACAGGAAAGTGTTTATGAACATTGAATATGGTGGACGGATCGTTTTGTTTGCTGAATGTTCACTGCAAATGTTTAGATTGGGAGCTGTAATGTAAATGAGTGAACTGATCCATGTCCTGCTTCATGCTTCAAGAGTAACATCTAATCAAAAAGGAATTCATCTTAAAGTGAACAGGTTTTTAAACAAGATGTATATGTGGATGTTACAAGCAAAAATAGTTTAGGCAACAGGACATTCTCAGTCCAACATATCTCACATTAGATGTTCTCTGGGTTTCACCTCGTAGTGTATGCACCTCATGTGCCCAGCAGAGGACAGTGTTGACATGTGAGGACATGAGATTTTCAATCCAGCACACATCCACATTTGATCACACTCTTCAAATGTTCACTGAAGTAAATTCCTAAACAAACATTAATATAAACATTTGTAAACATCATGCTTTTTAAAAAATTTATAAATGTTACTTTGAAATTGCGCAGTTTTATTGTATAATTTGTATTTCGCCTTTTAATTGAGCTTTTTAGTTTATTTTTGTCCCTTTAATTTTTTTCTCTTGCTCTCCAGTTTTGAATTGCATTGTGGAAAATGACAAACATTGCAGTAACGAACAGCTGTAATGTCAATATTGTTGAGGCATAAGTCAAGTATTTGCCTCTAAATGGGCCAACAACTGAAACAACAAGCTGATAAATGCTGAGGAAGGCAAGTGTTGCGTCTGTGACCACTTTGTTGGACTCCAGATTTAATTTTGTCTCTCTGTCTATCTGTTATTGTTTTAATATCCATCCTGCACCAGCATTCAGTCGGAGAAACCAGCCCAGATGGACACTACAGAGTGTTCTTTAGTCAGCCAATGCAGTAGGCCAACTTTGTGCTAAATTTAATTCAGCTCCAGTGAGCAGCTGACCAGAGTCTATGAGGACAGGTCCAGAGAGGTCTGGTGACCCATAGACACTGTGGAGCTGCAGCACAAAATGGAGAAGCTGTTGTACAACGTTTGTGTTTTTCATCTTTCAGGCAATTTTTCCCCAGACAATTAAGAAGCATGCACACCTTTGTGCATGTTTTAATGTTTTGACTAGATGACTCAGTGATGATGCATTCAGATGATTTATACTGTGGTACTTAAAACACAGAGATGTTCACTGACAATAACAACATATCAAATTGTAAGTCAGTTTTAAAATGCGTTAGATTCTACAAAAAAACAAAAAACAAAAATACAAGAACAAAGCAAGCAATAAATATAAAGCTGTATGACATTATAAATAGAAGTAGATCGAATCAAATTAGAATGTATGAAATTTCATTTTACAATTCTACAATTTCATTTAGCAGACGCTTTTATCCAAAGTGATGTACATTCACATGGCAATGGAACAGCCATCAGAGCAACTTGGGGTTCAGTATCTTTCCCAAGGACACTTCGACACATAGACTGAAGGGATCAGGGATTGAACAACCGCTCTACCTGAGCTACAGCTGCCCCATTCATTTTTCCATACACACAAAAACAAAAAACAAAAAAGTAATGTGCAACCATTGGTCTTTACCCACGTAGCCCAAAGCCTCAGGCAACAAACCGCAAAAAACACATAACACAGCTTATGATTGGTAAAGATATAGTCAGTATGGCTGCCATCAATTCAATTCAACGGGGAACAGTCAAAGTTATGCAAATAATAGATGAATAAGGACACAAAACACATTATTGATTTTTACAACACCAAAAAGAGGTTTCCTGTCAATTACATGAACAATGGCCCCATAAAGCAGCAGTGAAAGAGGCCCTGCAGGTCTGAATACAATATATGATATGGCCTAATATAGATGGGTCATATACTATTAAAAATAGGTTAATGTTCCTTTAACTTTCCGTGTACTTAGCTTTCCAAAGCTGTTTAATTGCAGTATGAGGGAGTACAAAATATTCTACAAACATGTTACAGAAATGGTTTGTATGTTCACTGAGGTTGGTTCTCAAATTTCAACTTTTCTTGAGCAACACAGGATCCTGATGGGCTGTGGTCTCCAACCTAGATGTGGGGAGCCCTCCAAATAACATCAAGTTAAATGTGAGGCATGGTGAGATGATCAACAGCATAGTAAAGCAGAAAAAAACATTTTATACAAACAGAAATTTACTGTCACCATTTTCAAGCTTCTTGAATAATGAATAACCTCACATCAGGCCTTAATTATCCAATATGGAGAAGGACAATAATTCTCTGGGTAACTGTTCACAACTCATAGACATGTGCAAACTTAGTTTTCAGGGGTCATAAGTTTAACTCACTGTGTTTGTTGTCAAGCTTAGAAAAACCTTTCAAACCCAGACAGAGAAAAATAGTTGTTAACCACAATACAATTTGGCTTGTATCACTAGACTCACACATTTTATGCTGCTTTTTTGTTTGTCTGAATCAGACCACAGACAACCTGATGAAGGCCCTGTGCCGAAACGCGTTGGTTGAATAGAGAGCAGACTCTAACAGTAAGTCAGTTAGTGCTGCACAATTATTTTTTTTCAGGCCACAGCCCTCCCGCAACTTTGAGACAGCTGAAACTTGTTAGCTATGCAGCTTGCGTGTGAGTGAGACAGTTTTCTGCAGGTTTGACAGACTTGTCCAATTAAAGAAACAAAGCAAGAGAAATGAAGACATAGATACAAATTTGTTGTGTTCGCAGTGAGAATTTGTCTGAGCAGTGTTATTTGGAATGTGTACATTTCCTCCACTTGTTCTCTTCTTCAAATGTTCAGACTGGACTGTGAACATGATCCAGCAGGTGATTGTTGAGAACACTCTCCTTCACTAGAATCCCTTCATGGTAGATTTCAAGCTGTATTTGTTGGTGGTGTATTGACCTATTTCTAGGTCAGCAATCACATTTTAAGCAAACTTGTGGTGTTAAGTCATTTGTACAAAAGGTTAGATTTCCTTGAGCTGTGTCCTTTCCATTGAAGTATGAGTTCAGATGACACTTGACCTACTCATGTAATTCAACCTGCAGCCAGTGTTCACCTATTAATGTAATATCTTTTCAGTGCAATAACACAGACATTTCTGTGCAATAGCATTCATAGCATCTTTATTCTCATATGAATAATAGTATGTCTATTACTTATGGATGCCAAAGACAAGGAAAACATGTAACATAATGTAAATACTCTACCTCACTTGTCACTTTATTGTCTTATGCCACTTATTGTTTCTTGTTTTTTATTGCTGCCTTATTTCTTAATTAGCCACTTACTGGTATTTATTTTTGAGTTACTGTTTACTGTCTGTTACTGCTGCTGTGACAAGTAAATTTCCCCTAAGGGGGATCAATAAAAGTTATCTTATCTTATCTTATCTTATCTTATCTTATTATAAACATCGCTGTGCCTCAGGTTTCCAGCTGATCATTGCTCACTAACTTGTATTGTGACATTGGAAAACATGGCATCAGAACTAAGTGAATTGTTATTCTAAGTAAAGAGGAGTTTTCTCAGCATCAAATCATGGATAGACTAAAGGTTTTTAAGGGGCAGTGAACAGAACTATAAAACATCTTTGCAGAAACCAGATCAGTTGAATCCAAAGTACGACCAGGCAGAGCCAAAGTGACCACATCATCAGAAGATCCATACATCGAGCTTAATTCACTGAGAGATAGAAAAGCAGCATGTGTGGGTGGGCTTCATTCCATTTCAAATTGCCGCCGGTCAGACACAATCTAAATCCAAATGCCGCTATCTCTGTTAACAAAAGTCGTTTTATAGCCTGTGATTGTACAATGGGAAGTAGCTCATTTAATTTCCAACAATATGTGGCTGAGGGTATTTAATATGAAATCATCTTTCTTAAAACACAGAATGACAGAATGATGAAACAAAATCAATATTGACTCACGCCACCTAATAAAGAACTCCAACATTATGTATGTGTATGTGTGTGTGTGTGCATGGAGGAGGAGAGTCCATGAACACACACAAAACATTAATCACTCTGAAATTAATCACGGTTCTGTAATAGGGAATGCAAAGCAGCCTGGTTTCATCTCACAGAACAAAAGACTACAATCAGCAAAAGTCCTGTCAACAAAAGACTGTCTTGCTGTGGTCTCAGAGCATGGGCAGCAGTTTCTAAACCTCTTCTTAGGAGGGGAAACAAGGCTGAACACTTGAGGTGGGCTAAGAAACACCAGCATGTTTGACATTTATGGCAGTTACAGAAGGGTGTATGGAAGGAGATAACAGGAGAGAGAATGACACCATGGTGCATCAAACAAACAGTGAGACACGGTGGTGGGAATGTTCGAGTCTGGGAGTGTTTTGCCTACTCTCGAGTTGGACGCCTGCCCTATTGCAGCAGGATAATGACCTCAATGCTTTGCAAGAACTGCCTGAAGACAAAAGAAGACTAAGCAGTCGCGACTCTCAATCACCTACACACAGTCACCTGACCTCAACCCCACTGAACTTCTATAGGGCCACTGAGAGAGGAAGGCAAGCTGAGTTACTTAAACAAACCACTGATGAGTAGATCAAATCTATGTAAGTGTCATCTGAACGCACACTTCAGCTGAAGGCATTCAACTCAGTCTGACTGTTTGTAAATTAAGTTATCACAGATTTGGTTAAATTCGATTTTTTTACCCAGAAATGGTGCAGAATTAATTAAATATTCCTACCTCATTTTTTAATGCAATAACGTCTTCAAACCTTCAACACTCAAACGTTCAGCTTAATTCCAGGTTTATATGAAAATATCAGAGATTTTCAATGTGGTCTCAGACTTTTGGACCCCACTGTATATTGTATATTGCTTCACAGGTGTTGACCTGCAATGAAGTCACACAGGACATGAAGTCAGTGTGTGTAAAATTAAAATACTTCTCGTATTCTCACAGCTCTTTTTACCCAAAGATGGCTGAATTAAATGTGATGCTGTACTTTAACCACTGGATGGCAGCCATGATTCACCTATCCCACTTGTTTGCTCAGACTGAGATCATTACATTATATTATAGTATATTTACTGTGGCTGACTTTTATCCAAAATGACTTACAATAAGTCAATCCAACCATGTTAAAACAACAAAAACAGTTCAAGAATTCTGCAAGTAACTGCTTCAAGTGCTACATTCAGAAACAATAAGGGATAGTGAAAGTTTTTTTTCCCTTTCCTTATTTCATATGGTACTACTTTATATGGCAGGTATTTTTGTCCTTCCTAAGAAACTGTTTGAATTCAGAAGTGTGAGAAGAAAACAGATTGTGAAAACCTCATGTTGACACCTCACTGTCTGTTTGTTGAGAAGACAAAGTCTGGGAATTTCTTCACATTCCGTATCTCTCCACATCCAGTCAGTCATTTGGAAGCGGACGTAACATCCAGAATAAGAAACACGAGAGAGGCGGCATCAGCAGAGGACTGTGGGTAGGCTGAACAGCTCTACTGTACGTGTACATGTAGGAATGTAACAAGCTGAGAGCTCAGAGTAATAAGTGCAATAGATTTCAATTCATTTGGATTAGGTCATGGTTAGACCATCATTAGCACTGTCATCATCTATTACATTGAGACTAATGCAGCCAGTGCGGAGGGTTCCAGCACAAAAAGCAGTCATCCAGCAAAGAGCCTCAAACCTGGCTCAACTTTCACTCTAACACAATGCGACATCCTCTCGCTGCGTTGGTAGATTACTTTATAACAGGCAAATATTAATGAATTAACCAATATTAACCCGCAGTGATATAAGATGCTAATCTAACATCTAGCCTCATTTTGATCTTTTTCAATGGCATTTCTTCATAAACCATGAATTACGCAAAATTGTTAATCAAACAATTGCACATTATTTGCTTTCAGACGGATATAGTAATAACAGCCAATTAAAATGACAACCATAATAACGTTTAGTATGAAAATATGCACACAATAGCCAAACCTTTCCCGGTCATGTCAGGGGGCTGCAGGCTTGGAAGCCCCTTTGACCCTCTGGCTCTGGCAACCTCACAGAGCGCTCAGGCTATAAACAACAGATTACAAAGAGCTTAACTAGCTGCCATCACTTTATTGGCTGGGGACCTTCAGTCGTGCGGCTACACTTCGAGGATACAAATGTACCTTTTACATCTTGTTTCATAGCAAAATACTATATTTATCTGTAAGCTTGCAACACAAGGATCCACAGGCATTATGTATTTATATATGTGTAAAATATGTGTACATTTGTGTGAGGGATAATTGGGTGCAAATAAAAAAAAAAAGCTGTATGACTGAATGGTTTGTGCTCAAACTTTACTTGTATTGTTTATCATTATGACCTTTATCATCCTGCATTGCCTATACCATGGCCAATAGCAAACAAAATGCCACAGGCTAAGCATTAGTATCAGTGTATATGATCGCTTTAATCATCATTGAGGGTAGGAACCCAGGTGCAAAGATGCCTAAGCACATAAGCATATCCAG
Organism: Centropyge bicolor; assembly: GCA_037975185.1. NCBI lineage: Eukaryota > Metazoa > Chordata > Actinopteri > Pomacanthidae > Centropyge > Centropyge bicolor. Next base: position 687,312 of record JBBMOC010000063.1, on the reverse strand, counting down.
CAAACTTCTGAAAAATGCATAGGCTACTTTTTACACAACCCTGGAGGTTATTTGTATCTTTATGATTGTTATTTGTATCTTTATGATTGTTGATTGTCAGCATGATATAGCCCATTCATTCAGACTTTTTTTTATTAGCCAATGCAAGTATTCAAAGAATCTGTCTTGATGTTTGCTTCCACAAACATGAAGAATGAAAATAGGTAAAATCAAGGTAATAATAATGAAATAAGGGCATATTAAAATTAAGCTGAAATTATACAACTGATTTACAGGCTGCATTAGTAATAGTTTTGAAATGGAATATAAAACTTGAAATAAAATGTTGATTAAATAAAGCAGGCATAGACTGTGCTATGGACAAAGAAATGAGGGGTATAAAATACTAGAAGAGTGAAAATTAAATGTGACATAGTTAAATTATCTAACAGTGGACAGTGCACAGTGTAAAGTCCAGTTTGATTTCAGATGTGAATATGACAAGTGCAGGGATCAAACGAGGGATGTGAAATGTAACGTCCAGTTTGATAACCCCATCTTGATCCCATTTATGTGGCAATGGCAGAAGATTTGATGCAAATTTGCAAAGGCTGCTTAGGGTTAAGGAAGAGCGTGTGTGGTGGGTGGGCTTCATTCCATTTCAAATCGCCGCCGGTCAGACACAACCCAAATCCAAACGCCACTATCTCTGTGAACAAAAGTCGTTTTATAGCCTGTGATAGCACAATGGGAAGTTGCACATTTAATTTCCAACAATATGTGGCTGAGGGTATTTAATATGAAATCATCTTTCTAAAAACACAGATGACAGAATGATGAAACGAATCAATATTGACTCACACCACCTAATAAAGAACTCCAACATTACGTGTGTGTGCATGGAGGAGGACAGTCCATGAACACACACACAAAACCTTAATCACTTTGAAATTAATCATGGTTTTGTAATAGGGAATGCAAAGCGGACTGGTTTCGTCTCAATAGGAACAATGGCTGTGGATCATGGATAACGTAGCCATCTCTTATCCGAGCCTGGCAAAAAAAACTATATCTCTCAGAATGGGAAAAAAAAAAAGTGAATGTAAGAGTTTAAATTGTGGTTCATAGCATCAGATATGCACCCCTGCAATGAAGAATGGGAGAGGTCGTGACTGTTGTATTTGAACTCCTGGCGTTTGTGTGTAACTATTTTCTACAACTACATATTCCACTGTCAAGGGTGCTCAGTTGTTTTGCTGCAAAAATACCTTCACTTCCTGCATCGGCCCTGAACGTTGGCACTGGACATAACTTGTCATGTTGGACATGTTTCATTTGAAGGCCTGTGGTGGCTGCGGAGCCCTAAGCAGCGTCTCAGTTCACTGAAGCCTCGGGCCAGCTCTGAGACACAGTTAGAAAGGATTAGAAAGATGATGGGACCAGTGGAAGTAAAATGTCAGCAGCCTTTGTGATTCCATCATACATTCAAGTGAGTCTGTGTTTGGTATCTTTTCAACACAGGACACTTTTAGATTATTTTATGAAGTGATAGGATGAAAAAAGGTAGGTGAGCAGATGAAGGGTAAAAGAGCCCATGTTGTTGTCTCGACTGTGTGGAGATCGGCCGTTCCTCTCAGCCCTGATTCCTCATTCAGGCTGAACCCTCCAGTCCAAGTGCTCTGTGGTTTGCTGAAGAATAAAGCAACTGTTGAGCTGGTAAATGCCTTATAAAATATTCCATGACGAACATCAAATACTGACTCTTGTACGCATCAGGGAATCCATTTCTTCAAAATCCCCACGTCCTTCTCCAACCCTGAATCTCCCCCTCACATCTTTCTCTTCAACTTTATCTAAGACAAACAACAAAGAGAACCTCTGTGTTACCTCTGCCCTCTGCTTCTGTTTGAGCCTCTATATCATCCACAATCATTCCAGCACCTAAAGAATCTCTCATATTTAGGTCTAACATTGAAGAACATTGTCTGGTTCTTCAATCTCTGGTAAAGACTTTGGTCTTTTCTTCCATTAAAATTATCTCTCTTGGAATTATGTCGACTAAATGGAAATTTAAGTTATAGGTTAGAATGGTCGTTTAACCACATCAGTCTCAGGCAGTCACTCAAAATTAAAACATGAAGCACAACTCTTCTCCAGTACATCAGGGTGATGTCTGAGGTTATTTCATCTTTCCTTATACCCAATTGATTTATCTGTCACATGAGTGAAAAATCGCAAGAGGCACCACATTAAACATATAATTACAATCATCTATTCAGAATAATCTTAATAATAATCTTTCACAAGGTCAAAATATTTGAATATCCACTTCTTAACACAACACAACACAACAAAGTCTGTATTCTTTCACCCTCATGATTCAAACTAAAATCAAAATGCAATATACTCAAACACTTTCCATCACAAAAAAAGGTCAAATATCCAACCTTTTATCAAGGTGTTACAAGGTTTTGGTGAATAAAGCCCAGTGTACTGGAGACGCAATGTGGTTGAATTTCAATGGGTAGTTAAAAGCCCTGCATACTCACACAGGTTTGTGCACCAGAGGCAGTTAGTCATCTGTAGCTGAGAAAGAGTTGTATGATTCCAGGGGTTTGTTTAAAGCATGATCAGTATACGCTTGAAACACACCTGATGTAAGATCCGGGCAACGTGTTGGTCACGGCTGGTTCTGCAGGTCATGTGGGACAGAAGACAGAGAGAGGAGGCAGCAGGATCCCTTCAGTGGTTTACTGAAGCTTACAGGCAGGTACAGTTAAATAGACAGGCAGAGTGTGACACACGCTCTGTGACTCAATGCAATCTTACTCATTGATGGCTTCGTTCATTTAGCAGAAATGATGGGTTTGTTACGTATATTCCAAGTATTAACGACAGCACTGTCTATTAGAAGAGAGACTGTCTGTTTAGCATTTGTCTTGTCCTGTTCACTGTCATAGCCAGCCATCGGACTGGGCCCAGGCTGACCTTTAACCCATTATAATCTTGGGCCCTTGTGGTCCTTAATGATTTCATTAGAATAATTGAAATAAACATGTTTTTTTTTTTGCCGAGACAAATGCAGTGGATCACATGGCACAATGTTGAGCAAGGTCATGCTGTAAACTATATTTGTAGTAATTTTTTTCTTTGTTTGTTTCGTTTGTTCTACAAATGGCAAAGTGATTTTGAATTAAATTTTCTTACTGACTTTCCTGAGCATAGTTACAACATGGATGTTGGCTGAATGGTACTTACAATTTGAAAAATGACAGTATAGATATGTAAATATATATTCAACCAGAATAACTGTGGACTATGTGTGTGTAGGCTGATCTTTACAACGTGTTCATCTGGCTGGAAAGAACCTCTTGAACTGTGAGGTTGTGGGATGTCACATTCTTGTCAGGTACAGTATGTGCTCTTCTCTTATTTATTGCAGCTCATAAAGGCGTAGAATATTAAAAGTCCAAAGATTCAGATTCCAATAATATTCCATAGCGTTCATTAAAGATGTTTTTCTCTTGCAGGCTTGCTTTTGAGTTACGCTATGTGTTTGAATAAAGTGGTAATGTTAAACAGCAAATACAACAGCCGTGTGGTCATCGATTCGATTCGCACAGCACAGCTACAGAGAAATAGAACATGTGCACTTTTTTTCCATGAGAATGGATGAGATTGTTACTTTCACTTCTCGTTACAGCTCTGAGGTCTTGGGAACTTAAAACTTTGATTTTATAACCCGCCCCCTCACCTCACAGCCTCTGACAAACAGGCACACACACACACATACACGGAGCCCAGAGGGAAACAACAGGATGCTGGAGAACACTGCATTTGCAACTGGAGCAGACACAGTTCACCCGACAGGATTTTCTCCAAATCCTTCAATTGAATTTCTCCCTCCCGCGAGGGGAAGATGCTGCTCCCTTTCCAGCCCAATATCCCAGAGCAAACACTTGCGTCAGCTGTTTGTGTTTGCCAATACATTATGACTATGAATATTTTAAAGGCAAAATGGAGTTTGCTCTCTGTAACACTTGTCACTTTGAGGAGGAACCGGTGTACAGAATTAATCCAAACGCACTTCATTTAGCCTCACATGATTATACGTCTTGTCGTGATGAGGATGTTTTGCTCAGTCACCAAAATATTCAATATTAAATGAGCAGGTGAGTTAATAATCCACAAATCTTCCTCTTCTCTTTCTTTTTGTCTTACTCAAAGAGCTTTTGGAGTATCAACATTGATGAGCCACGGATGGATGAAAAAATACTTTATTAATACATTTATCCCTCTCGACAACAGCGACTTATTGAAGACTAAAATATAATGCAAGCATGTTTACTTTAATGATTTCCCAGAAGTCTCATTAAAATTTGCCTTTAAGCCTGTTTTGGTTTGACAAGTATTTTCAGTCAAGGCTCTCATTGTCTGGGTGAAAATTAATTCACAGTAAGTCTGAATTCTTGATTGTCAGAGGTGTTTTTTTTTCCTGGCCAGTGGGTTGAAATGATTCAGTGGGGTTCACTTATAGGACAGTAGCTGCCGCGAGTGGAAGTGATGCTATACATAATGGTCTGTTGTGACTTGCCTCAGTGCTGCTCAGAGAATGAAGCACACTGTTATCTATGATTCAACGGTGATGCTTATTTTCCTTGCCCTTTCATTGTACTTGATGTCTATCAGTTGTGTTATTGATGAGCCGAACGCTGCAGCTGCTTAGACTGGCGTGAGCCCCCCCCCATTTCATTCAGCCGTGTTGACTCGAGCTGATATAAATTGAGCGAACGCAATTGATTTTGGGCATCTGCCTTTCAGCGAAGGGGAAGTTAGTGAAAAGAGGAAGAGACAGCAGCACCTCTGTGCAGCGAAGAGGAGGAGAAAGAAATGTGTGTGAGCGCGATAGAGACAGACAGATGGTGTTGCTGCACAGGAGTCTGCCCTAATGTAGTTTAGTTTAGCCCTTATCACCGCTGGCAGCATTTTGGCACAATTTAAACAGATAGAGGGAAGAGTAAACACAGCTAGGCTTTAAAAGATTTATTACATATTTCACAACACATTAGCGGCATTAACTTTGCTAAACAAATACAACCCAAATGCATATTTTCTTTAGACTTTATCTTTTTTTTGCAATAGGTAGTTAGGTAAATTAATCTGTATATGACTGCAGTGCAATATTCCATTCAAATTCTAAATTTAAAGCAATGTAAGCAGTTTGAGTGTCTTCACTCCTCTCGCTTTTCCTCGAGCACAATCAGGTCAAAGCTTCAGTTCATCCAGTACTTTAGTTCATGATCATTAAAAACTGGCATTTGATGGCATTCCCATCAGCCTCAGCTATACGTTGCGTTTACTGCTCAATACCATGCATTCCAACATGCTGAACAAGAACGTTAAACATGGTGAGCATGGCAGCTCTGTGAGTGCAACACACATCACTGAGGTCAGCCAGTGTCACATCACCTCAGGCCTGTAATGTCGGTAACAGAAATTGTCCACGGCCACTAAAAGGACATATACAAATGTTTTCTGGTCTGCCGTCACAGCAAAGGAAGGACAACATCATTTGTCAGTGCCTTCCCATACCAATAATAATGTCCATTTAAAAAATAAACCATTATATGCTACTGCTTATCATTTGGTTGAAAAGCTACTTGGATAGGTTTGGGGAAAGACTGCAGTTTGGGTAAAAATTCCTTTGCTATGTTCAGAAGACTTTTGTCATAATGTTTACAGAAATAAACACTTGCAGTTCCCGGATACGGATTAATTTGATTTACAGATTGATTGATTTTTTTGTCATCTCCCTGTAGCACACAATACACACAATGTACAACACAAACACAAGGAGTAGTAAAAGTAGTCATGCTGATGTACCAATCAGGTAAAGGTCTATTGTGAAACTGCTGCTTTCCTGGAGAGTTGAAGTGCACTGACTTCAGTGAGTTACTACAGTGAGACGAAGACGAGTGGCCGAGGAACAGAAAGCAGCTGAATGAAAGTGCAGATGAGCACATATGCCTGTATGTGTTGCTCTTTAATGTAATTCCTATGTGAAATCATTTAGCTTAACTTGCATTAACTGTTTTGTTTTTTTTGGCCACTGGGGGCCAGCAGAAACAAGTTTTGAACAGAACATGGGCATTTCATTACCTTAAGTTGATCTTGTGCATTTGTTAGCAAACAATTGCTTATTGATACATTGCTATTGACATTGAGAGGATACAGAGCAACGTTGTCATTCATTCGAAGTCGAGTTTCTGCACACCTGGAGAATGCGAGTTCAGCGTTCACTCTTTTTTAGCTCCGTGTTTGGTCTTCACCAACTTCAAATGCTCCACTGTGTTCACCAGCTGGTTCCTACCTGTGTCTGTACAGTGGGCTGTTAGAGCTTCTTCTCTGAAACAGCTGCCTGCTGTGGCCAAAAACAACACTATGACAGTGATGAGAATAAAATGTTCCTTAATGCTGAGGGGAGCTGCAGATTCAGGTGATAATTCTCTACTTTTTCACATTGTCATTTTATACATTATTATAGAAATGTAGGTTATAATGAGCTTAACCCTTTATAAAGCACTCATTGAAATACTTTGAAATTTAAAAAAAACTCAACCTTAGAGTGTTACTGGAGGACATAACATAACATAATTTTGTTGTAACATTCGTCACAAATTTCTCAATGTCATGTGGTTGCATGTAAAGTATGTGGAAATTACCAAAAATAGTCACTTACCTGATAAAGGGTTAACAGCTTTAATGTATTTAAACACAATACAAAACGATTAATAATGCACCACACAAACAAACATGAAGCAGCCATTTCTTTAAGTCAGCAGGTCAATGGTGTAATGGCAAAAAAACCTACTTCTAATGCACCTGATCTCTGAAGAGGAGAAAGATACTGTGCAGTCAACATGATAACATGTCATTACCTTGTCCCTCTCTCACAGTTAACCTTTCCTGGCTGTGTATTTCTCCCCAGTCTGATTTATACGCACAGCATGTCAATTCAGCCGACGATACAAAATGTCAAAACATATCGAACAAAATTCTGATGAAGCGAGGTCATCTTTTATCACCCGCATTAAAAGAGATCATTTCCTGCAGGAAAAACGAGTGCTGCTGTAACGTCTCTACAGATTGCTCCCGTATGTTTCTTGAGGCATAGTTTGCTATCAACAGCAGATATTTATAGCTGTCCGCCAACTCAATTTCCTTGCCTTCGATTACAGTGGGCAGTAATCCTCTAAAACTTATTGCTATGTCCTTAGTTTTTAAAATGTTCAAGTGAAAGAAGAATTCATCACAGCACGACACAAAGTCATCGGTACCATGACCGCATCCATCCATCCCCTCCACTGCAAACAGCCAGACGGAGGATCCAGACGGACAAAATGACTTCCACAGATTTTCATTGTTTCTTTACACTAAATAAGCTTCAAGTCATCAAATATTCATAGTAAAGTGCTACTCTGTTCAACGGCAACACACGTTTCTAATTGTACTATTTTATGGGCCTTATTGATGGTAAATGACTCCAGCCAACAGTGTCAGCTTACAGGACTTTCTGAGTTATCATCTGACTCAACACCGCATATGCAACCAGCACAAATGCAGCACTAATTCTCAGATCACAGCTTCATGATTTTGTAATAATAAGTGAGTCATAATTTAGTGTCTAACTTTTCATCCAAGCTTGTGTATAAATGTTCCCTGGATGTTAAAAGCTATCATATTAGTTTGTGTGAGCTTATGTTAAAAGAAAAATAGAAAGAATCAAACACAGAAAAAGCCACTTAAATGAAACCACGGGAAATCTGCAGTATGTTGACATTTAAATAGAAATATGAGTACTGGGCTTGAAGAAGTGAGCAGACTGTGTGTAGCTGTGGTTGATAATCATGTCATGACGATCTTTCAATTTCAGCAGAGCAAAGGAACCAAGTGATTATTACTAATGTTATGTTTTAGGTTGTTTTTTTTGTTTTTTTTTGCAAAAGAGCTAAATTCATTCATTCATTCAAAAAAATCCCTTTTACAATTTCTGTTCTAAACCTCCAGTTGTGTTTGCAGCCAGTCACCAGCCTGTAAGAGTGAGCTGAGGTTGAGCTTTGTCATGGGCCAGCATTTATTTCTTTATTGACCACTTGGCAGCAGCAGGAACAAGCTGCAAACTCAACATTGGCACAAGTTAGTGTGAACAAAAAGTTGCCTATAACCCTTCCAAGAGACACAGAGCAGAGAGTCCTGCTTCTGGTCACATAGTGAATGTAAGACCAATAATTACTCCACTACATTATGATAATAATAATGTGTATTGTGTAGCATACAGTGGGCTTGTCATATCTGAAAAGAGCTGTTACTGGAAACAAAGCTGATGACAGAGGTGAGGCTGAACCAAAACAGCTGTATTGTAGTGGCTATCTTCAGTCTTCCTGTTTCTTTCTTCTTAATGTCTATTTACTTCTACATATAACCACATCTAAGAATGACATAGATGACAGGAGCCCGTTTTACGCATTGAGTCGGCTCGGTTATTCAACGGAACTGCACAGGCTGACAAAATAAAGCTCAGAGGTCAAACAACAAAATAAAGTCACATAAAACATTCAATAATATTCTCTGGCCCTTAAATTTAAATATTCTTTCACTGTGCTCAACAATAAATGCAAATTAATAGTAAACAATGTACTAATTGATAAATGGCGCTTACAGCCATAAAACTGAAACAATGAACTGAAAGATGTCAAAATACTCCATAGACCTGCCTCCATAGACTGCATAGCTGGATGATGAATCTCAATGGGTGAACTGAGTGATCATGTGCATGTACGTTCTATCTCTCGCCATTTCAGCCATTGTTAATAAATACATATTGATCAGTGCAAACTGAAAAGCAGTGGTGCTGCTGGTGAAGAGTGAACAGTGTTTCTTTGAGTGTCTGGAAAGTTGCATTTGCAGCTTTCATACCAAGGTAGTAAAGATAAATATGCCAGTTTAGGTGCATGGTTAGATTCCATCGACAGCTCATGACAACAACAACAACAACAACAACATGTTTGTTTCTTTGCAGCTCATCTGACAGCTCGGCTGGCTCCCGGCTCCTGCTGTCTCTCTGAGAGGAGGAGGGGACAAAAATGATTATTCCTCATGGCACTGAGTAATTGGTTATCTTCACTGTATATTACTATGGTAGAAGTTTACATTTTGATTATTGATTATGCATTGCACTTATACATGACGCATGTGTGTGACATCTGACACCGTTTGATTGTTTATTAGATTTACATGTCGTGCTTGAAGAGAGTTGATTTTATGTCAATATGTCAGTGAACCTCGACAGCACAATTTCACTGTAGAGATCAAATCTTGATGGCAAATCTGTAACATCAATAACTAATTACGTAATAATAACAACTTAGAAATGCTTTCCAAGAAAAAAGACAATTATTTCAACAAATGTAACATTATTTTTACATTTAGGAGACGGGAGAAAGAAATGCTGTGACTTTGTTTCAGAGCCAAAAAGTCTGCAGAGGGAGGATGGACGAGTTCGTGAAATGTCAGAAGCCGGCGTTTGCTTCCGGTTTCCTGCCAACAGTCCATTTAACCAAGTGTTTATTCTTTTAACCGTGACAATAAAGGTCCCTTTACTACAACAAAGTATTTTTTTTTTTTTAATAATTTGAAGTTTTGGGACATATGCTCATTTGATTTCCTGCTGACAGTTAAATATCAATGCTGCTCTCTTGTCTGTCTTTATGCTAATTTGATTCAATATATTTACTGGTTTCTATAGTGTTCCACAATAAAACAGACATCAAATACAAAAGAGATTTATAGATACATACACACAACAAAATCATTCAATCATTCTGTCGCTATGTCTTCATCAGTAAGTACAAGTGAGTAAGAGCTGGTTGCCACCCCATATATTTAGGAATGTCAACATGGCCACAAATAAGTACATAATAAGTAACATAGCAGTTCTCGACTCAAAAATCTAAAATGTTTGAGATCAAGAAAAAAAAATCCAAGTGAGAATAAATTTTACAGGAGGCTGAAAAATGCAGGAATTCTCAGATCATTATTAGAAATCAGAGTGCAGCTGTCTGATGACCACGATCCTTTCACAGACGTCAGAATAGGAAGATTTGGTTAAAATAGTTTGAATCACCCTTCACAAGATTAAGAGACTGCCCAAAGAGGGAATTATAATACATCTTCCTCCAGGGTCTAATGTTGTGCAATTTACCTTGAAAGGAATTGATTTATGAATTAATGTAATTGCACCTCGAGCATGTGAAGAGAAGGTACGTGCAAAGACTGATCCTTGCTACGTTCTGTTCTTCTAATTTTTTTTTTTTTGCCAGTCTTTGTGTTAAATGTGTATCCTGCAGAAACACTCGACTACAGATGCTTAGGTCTTAATTCTCAGAGTCTGTCTTTCAGACCGCCATAGAGGTAATTAATGAATCTGCAAGCTGTGGAGGGAGTGATCTGAATGTTCAGCTGTTTAATACATTCTGACAGAGCAACTGGCAACAACGGTGCATTAAAAAAGTATCAGTGTATAATAAGAGCTCAGATGAAACTGATCAGCATCAGGGTCATCCATAGCTAATTACTAGCCTTTAAATAAAATGTAAAATAGTAAAGTATTATATTATTCACGTTTTTTTTATTATTTGGAAAAAAGATTCTGTATGCTATATTGTATATTTATATTCAGCCTATATTACCGTGAACTTATTGAAGGTAGAATGAGTCCGCTTGACAGAGGTTTGACAAGTTTACTTCCAGCCATGAGGGTCTTGTTCATCATGTATCATCTTTCGTGTCATGGTTTGGGTCTCTCTGTTTTTTTGTAGTTTATTTCCTCTGCATTTTTAGCTTCATCTCCAGTGTTTTTGGTTTAAGATTGTTTCTTTGTGTTTGATTCAGGCATTGCTTCAGTGGCTAGGGGCGTGGTCCCAGGTGCTGGGGGCGTGGTCTCAGGTGCTGGGGCCGTGGTCTCAGGTGCTGGGGCCTTCTCTGTCTCACAGCTGCATGCAATTCCACCTCCTCACTTCTGCTTAAAAACTCCTCTCATTCTCCTGTAAGCTGCCAGATCGTTGCTCGTCTTTGTTCCTGTTTTACCAGTGTTTCCAGTCTTTCTTACTTTTGTCTCCACTGTGTTCCCAACCTGCTCCACCTGCACGTCTCCCGCCGCCCTGCCTCAGCACCTACCACCCACCGCCGAGCCTCCAACCACTGAAGCTTCTCCGCTCCACCTGTGCCTCATCTTTTTGATTTCTTATAAGTCTTGGAGTTTTGTTGTTTAATAAATCCTTTTTACCCCGTCACCCTGGTCTGTGTCTCGCTCCTGGGTTCAGTAAAAAAAAACCTAAACCACAACAATCTGCGTATAAATAACATGACTTTATTGCATGCAGTGCATACACCAAAGTGAAATTCTTTCGGCAGGTGATGCAACAGTCCTTACCGTTAAATTCTGTGGAGAACAAATGAATATCACTCAAAATGCCAGGAGACATGGTATGAAGAGTGAGAAAATCAGTGTAAGGTGGAGGCTGGGGTTGATGTATGGGTCAAACACAAATTAAAGGACCTAACATATTGATATCACTTTTTCACAAAAAAAATACCCCATGCCCAAAACTTTATCAGCATTACTGTCCTCCTGACACAGAGCTTAGCAAACCACACCAATACCCTCCGAGTGGATTTTTCACTTCATTGCATCACAAATTTCCTTCTGCTTTGTACTTCCACACACAAGTTCGAGAAAAACTTGTTTATTTCCATTCACGACTTTACCTAGCGCTTGTGCACATTTCATCACTCAGACCTTATATTTGAAGATCAAAATAATTTGTAATAATGGGATGAGAGGGAGATCCCGGTCTTGTGGAGCGCAGCAGTCCGCCGGTGATCCGGGGGCTCGTTCTGTCATCGCAAGAGCTAGGAAGACTTCAGTGCCCAAGACCTCAGCTATCATTTTCTTCATGCTTCAGCATCTTTCCCCTCCACAGTCTGTGGGAGGCTGTGTGTCTTCGTCTCTTCTGTCACGGTGATACAGGTCTCAGCTGACATTAGTCTTTCTTTTAGCATTGCCAGAGCCACTTTCATTCTAGTCATCCCCTCCACTCAAACTTTCGGCCTTTAGGGATCTGATGGCTTCAAGGTTAACTTCTTTTGTTTTCTCAAGACTGTGCAACTCAGGAGAAGCTGTGAAAAGATCATCTGTCGGCTGGTTTGATGTTGTACTAGTGATTTAAGAAGTGTGTCTAATTTCAATCTTGTTTAAAGTCTTATATTTAATGAACAGATACTACGAATGCGGTATCGGTCTGTTCATCTGACTCTTGGAGAAAAGCGAATAATTCAGTTTGGTAAAAGGTCAAACTATTCCTCCAATCCAAACCACGATGTTTCCCTAACCCTCACCAAACGTAACCACACTTCAACTAGAGTGGTGTGAGATCAGAAAAGTTATTTCCAATACATGTTTGGATGAGTGCATTTTCCCCAAACAAAGATGGAGACAAAAGATAAAGACGATTCTCCACATTGCATCAGCAAAATATATAAATAGATGCTCATCTGCATACAAGCTGATCGCTTCGAACCAAACTCTCGTCTGCTGGGTACAATAGTTTGAGTTGCCTCGTAAGGCTGATGAGTTGGCCGGACGCACTGGTCTCCAGCAAAACCATTAGGGTAACTGTGCCATTTAACATCTCTGAAAGCACCCAAAATAACTACATGCTCACACTGCAGCGGGCTTGAGATGATCCATTTTGTAATACCAGGTGAACAGATGAGATGCTAAATGGTTGGGAATTATTGTAAATGAACTACAAAACCGAATTTACATGTGTATTAGACGAGCTGGAGGCAATTACAATGTGGGTGATTCACGCAAATGGGTGCCATTCAGGCCTTATCATTTTAGATGAGGAAACAAGTTTGTAATTTCATTTCTGATCGCTGCATCTGATAGAAGACGTGTTTATTGTGGGAAGTAAACACACTTCAAACACACAACACACCTTCTCTCACCTGGGGCATTAAACCGCAATCATTATCAGGCACCGCTGTCTGACAAGGACACTGTTTGAGTTCAACCCTGTCACGGACAACATGGAGCCTGTCTGATTATGATTAGGAAAGTAATCAGAGGTAATTGCAGTTCTGTCAAACTATTCCTGCTGCACATCTCTCTTGGTCACGACTGTCAGGTAGAAAATTAATCTGAAAACCTAAACCCTTTATCCTTTCTGATTGAGTTGTCTTATCATTAAAAAGAGGCATTAATGACAGACTCGTGACAGGAATTCATATTTTCTGTCATTTATCCAATTGCATCATCAACATAAATAGTATATTTCTTAGAAATTATACGTTTTTTTTTTTTTTTCTCAGTTTGTCTGTGGGTTCTTTGATTGACAACTTGGCAGATGGTTCACAAAATTGCTTTACATCAGACATCAGTGATTACATACATTGTGTCTGTGGAAGTTGTTTTTGTGTATAATAAATAGGTAAACAGAAAAAAACATGAACTCAGATATATACAAAAGTTATCACACCATCTGACTCTGTGGATTTTTTGTTCATTTGATGATGTCCTGGTGATGATGTCCTTTGAGGATGATCCTAAACGATGTGTTACAGTGATCAGTTATAATAGTGTCATAGGTATGTGTGTGTGCTAACAGGCAGTGATAGCATTCTGTAATTGTTTTCTTAATGCTTCACCAATACTTTCATATTAGCAATGAATCTAATGAGTGCAAGGGGTCACTTGTAGTGACAAACCTGTAGAGAAATGTCTCTAGAATCTGCCATTTGCCCGAGCTTAAAACGATTTATATAGCACATCTGATACAGTGTGAGTCAGACAGACAGACAGACAGAGATGGAGGCACTGGCCAGCCACAGGCCTGAGAGAACAGGAAGGTCTTAAGCTTCCTTTTAACAGACAGCACAATTGTGCTGTATCTTATTTCATCAGGCAGTTTGTCCTGACAGTGGCCTGACAGCACATAATGACTGAAAGTACCTTCACCAGATTTACTTCTCTTTGTAGATACAGTTCGATAAATACAGAGGATCTAGGGATTCTTGAGGGTTTATAAGCAGTTGTAAGCATGGTTTGAAATCAGTTCTGCATTCTATTGAAAACAAGTGAAGTAATCCAAGTATAGGAGTCACATGTTCAGTTTCTCTTGTTCCAGCGAACACTCTGCCTGCAGCAGTGTGATTGAGCTCGTCCTACAGCCTTTCAGCCTACAGTAATCTAGTCTGCAGGAGATGAATGCATGAACCAGTTTTTTAGTGTCTGACTGGGACAAGATGGATTTAACTCTGCAAATATTTTTTAGGTGGCGAAATGCTGTCCTAGTTATGATGTTGTAATGCGACTTGTTGAGTTCCTATATTTTTAACTACCTCACCAGGTTTCAGAGACAACAAGATTAGTTTCGAGTGGATCTGTTGTTGTCTGTTTCTGAATGTTGTCTGATCAACTGGCGACCTGTCCTGGGTGTAGTCCGCCTCTTGTCTGACCTAGGACCGACTCCAGCCCCGCCTGACCCTGCAGAGGTTAAGAAGTTATAGATAATGGATGGATGAATGATCAGCGTGAGTCTTCATTCCAGTCGGGGAGATTAAACTGCAGAAAGCTGCATGCTGTTGTTGTCATGTGAAAACCTGCAATTTAAGGGATTTTCATGCTTAGTTGAAGATTTACATGCTCCTCCAGAGGCTGGGCAATTTCTCTAACCTCCTTCTCTGAATTCTTCATGATACTGTAATATAAAAATTCATTTTCATCAAGTCGTAAAAAAGTGACATTTTGGACACAATGCAATGATATTTATGCTTTTATTGTGTCTGTATGACTGTAGAATCACACTCTGGAAAGTGGAAAGGCACGACCAGTGGCTTATGTTCGTCTACAGTTTAAATAACTTTCTTGTTAGTGTATATTTTCTCAGCTGTTGTGTATTTTCATCTCATTTTATTTTCACTAGAAAGTGTGCCGCCTGTCAGCTGAAGACACGTCTTTAGAATTCCATATGTTGTGGCAGATGGAGAGTTCAAGTTGTTTGACCTTTTTCTGGACGGATGGATTAATCACTGTCTATTTAGAGGTGTTTTTATTGGTTACATCATGACAATGTGAAGCGTTTCCCACAGAGGGCCCAGCCAGGGACGTTTCATCACTACAGGAGAATATAAACATGCTTCTTCTATTCTAAGATTTGTTAAGCTGACATCACATATAGATACCTGACATCTAGCTGCTGTAGCTGCGTCATGGCAGAGGGGTTTGTTTCCAGTTTCTTCCACTAATTTAAAGCACATGTAATTAAGTTGCAGACAACTTTGCAAATACAAGAGCCATGCTGCAAGAGACAGGACGTTATTTATTGTCATCCCTTCTTTCTCCTGGCCTCAGGCCTGAAAGACTATCTTTGTCTTCTCCTCAGCGAACATCCTTTTTTCTCTGCCTTTGTCCTGTCAACATTTAAACGTGTTCCCAATAGTGGTGCCTGAAAATGACAGTATCATTATTTCAAAATGGCTGAGTCTGTCACTGTTATTTAAAACGATCACCCACTGAACTCATTTTCTGTGTCATAAAAATCTCTGTGATTGAATGTTTTTATTACGTTTTGATCACATGGTAATAGCGCTATAGTAAGGCTGTGTGTTCTCTTGGTCAAAAGGCTGACAAACAGAATGAGCGTGATGCCAAATTTCAGGTAGACTCAATATATATATATCATACATCCAGTACATGCCAAATGCATGTACTTTCATTATTAAGTCAGTCAGTCTTGTTAATTGGCCGGGAGCCGGGCTCACTGAGGCCTGCTTACACTCATTGGATACCTTTAATGCTATTCATACACCCTGTTCCTTATTATTGATGTTGAAAGGCTCTGAACAACCACTGACACCCAGAGGGAACTGAAGGTCATTAGGGATTATGCTAAACACCCAAACACATCACAACTGCCTCTCTACAATGTGACAGCGGGTCTCATGCACGTGCTTCATTAAGGCCTTCGAGAGGCTTCATTGAAACACTGAACTGACATCATCAATTGATTCAAGTGAAACCAGTTTTCCACATTACTGAGAGAGTTTTGAGGATACCATGAAAGATTAAGACAGGACTGCAGGGCTGCTGCATAAGGAACAGATTAACATACGCTTTGACAGGGGGGCATATTTTCAACCGACCTAGCGTTTATGAGGCGCATTAATTTTAATACACACACACTACCACACCCACGCAACAAAAACAAATGAAATCAGTTAATTAAATAGCTTGTACATGCAAACTATTCCTTGATTATGAAAGTGTGCAAACACAGGAGAGACATTTGCACAAGGCACATAAGTGGATTTATCAGCTCACCAATAAGAGAGCTGGAGTCGCCGGCTGCGAATGCTTAATCTCTTCAAAACAACTTCTTTTCATTCCTTTAACAACCTTCCAGTGTGATTGAGTTAAAAGGTCTGAAAAGCTGGCTACACAAGAGTCTTCCAACAATGGAGCATTGCACATTTGTGGTCAGTTAAAATGTTCCTCAGCGTAGGTTACTTTTCAAGTCAGATTTGCATGAGCTCATCTGTTTCATCAGGGCGAATGTTTGTCCCCATCAGTCGCTCAGCTTCAGTGTACGTGTCCTCAGGAATGTCAGCTCAGATCAGGAATGTCAGATCGGGAGTATGTTTTAGCATTCTTTACTGCCAAGAAAATGTCAGTAAACTGTTACAGGATATTATGTAAGTTTGATTTTCTTTTTCTATAATGCAGATACCATAGTTCCAACTTTATTTCAGACCAGTTTGGTCCATAAAAGAAAAAGAAAAAGATAAAAAGATACAGACAACAATAAATACAATACATTACACATGGGACACATGTGTAACTAAAACACATACAAACATTCCCGCCAATGCTTCCAAAGAGTGGAGGAATATCTTGTGTCACTTAGTGTAGGCTCCACCAAGGCCTGAATCAGCTCATTTTTTGAATTGGATAACCTCAGCATAAATTTAAACATACAATTTCTGAACACAGCATAAAAAGTGGGAACATTATTGTATATAAACAACTGACTCACACTTGTAAATCCAGGTACCTTGAGCAGGATTCTAAAGGCATCATTATAAGCCATCTGTAGTTTTTTAGCTTTACTGTAACTGCTCCATAAAGTGGGCTGTATAGAGTGGTGTACAGTATGCTCTAAAAAGAGCTATTTTAACATCAACAGTGCACATGTGAAATTTGCGTGCAAGCATGTTAGCTTGTGCATACAGCTTACAACACTCAACTTTCTCAAGACAGTCGTGAGCATCAGCTGTACATATGCAATGATCCAACCAAGATGTAGTATGCCAGACTTCACTAATATATGTATCAGCTGGCAGCAGCACTCTGGTGGACAAAATCAACTTGTTTTCATCACAGAAATGTCTCAGACGTTTACCAAATAAGGAATTAAGATCAGAAATGTCAGTATTCATATCACCCATGACAAATGCACATGTATGTGCACTTTTCGTGATAAAAGAACTTAAGAAGGCAAGCCTGCTGAGATATTCATCCTCATTACTGTAACATTCGTATGGTGTATAAACATTTAAAATCAAAAGAACATTATTATTATAAGCAATTTTAATTCCTATGCACCAATCTACGCCAAGCCTTATCACACTGATCACAGGATCAAATTTATTATTCCAAAGAATGGCAACCCCCCCAGGTATTCCGCCACGCATAACTCCCATGCTTAAGTCTGTTGTAGATTCTCCTGCTCCATGGAAGTCACAGTTAAGAGAATTGAGATTATCAAGGTCTTGTTCAGCTAAGAACGTCTCTTGCATACACAGAATATCAGCGTCTTCCAAGAGCTTGCCATAGTTTTGTGCTTTAATGTAATTCACTATGTTTAGTCTTCCAATACCAATATGCATGACTTAATTGAACTTATAGCTTTCAGATTTTGTGGAGTGAGTGAATTCAACTGAGGCGGCACAGTGACCCATTTGGACAGCCTTGGTTCAACAGTTAGGATGGGGGCTATCTGAGACTTGCTGTGTATGATGCTGCATGTAAAGAACTATTTGGACCACAACCTCTAGTACATTGTAATATGACACAAAACTAGCTGAGCACTTACTGTTTGACCCAATACCTGATTATTTAGAAATGTTGGTGGGTTTATGAAAATATTCCTGCAAGCACAGTAATAGTAGTAAAATACTTCATTAAACTTAATGAATACCTCATTTTTGTTTGTGCGTATTACAAATGTGATCATGGCTCAATCACCTGAACAAATAGCTCAGGTTCATGTGGATTTCACATTCTGAAATCTCATCTTGCCAATTCAAGTTGTATCTGAAAATACCTTTGCGTCATAAACGTAGGCAAATATTGGGGTGTTTTAGTATGTATTTTGTGACTTTAATGGGTAACTGATGTTATGGGATGACAGGACAGAACTCCCTAAGTCCCTAAGCGACATATACTAAACATCCTGGTGTGATGGTGTCACAGTTCTGCCAGCCAGGCCTCTGTTCAGTGTTTTTTTGGTCAGCCTTATTGTTTGTTCTGTTACATTCTGCTTGTCACGTTTTTGTTCTTCCTTAGTCATTCCCTGCCTCTGTCTGTGGTCATGTGTGCCTATTACTCGTATTTGTCCTTCCATGTTCTGTCTTAGATTTGTGTCTGAGTTCTCTGTCTTTGCCATTGTTCTGTCTTAGTTCCAGTCTCTGTTATAGTTCTGTCAGTTTTGGTCCTGTTCATGTCATGATTCTTTCAGTTCTGTCGGTCCAGTCCTAGTCTTGTCCTGTTGTAGTCCTGTCATGTCTAAGTTCTATCTGTCAGTCTGTCACTATTCACCTGCCATAGCTTCTCACCTCAGGTCCCAGTACTGTTCTACTCACCCCACCTCTGCCTCACCTCACCTACCAGCCACTCCCACCTCATCTTATCACCTGTGTTCCCAGCTGCAGCCAACAGGACTCTATACAAGCCACTACATTTCATTCTGCCTTTGTCGTTTTTGTTTGTTCTCCTTCATCCCCTCATGCTTCTCAGTGAGCTTGTAATCATTTGGATGAGCTCTTTGTCTGATGTTTATGCTTGTGGTTTTGTTGGTCTTTTGCATTAATTAAAGGGTTTACCAAGCATCTGTTTTTGTGTGTTGCATGAGTCCTTAACCACTCCCCATAACAGACGGTGGTGTGACATGACTTCCCCGAGAATGGTGGAATGACCTGTAGCAAAAGTAAAGGAAGTAGCTAATTTCATAAAGTTTGCTTTTTGATACTAAAGGTAATTTTAAATCCATTAAACAGTTCCAATACTTTAACATCATGTCCTGAAGCACAATTAACCTTTTCTGACCAAATTTCTTTATACAAAAGAATAAATATAAATATAGGGGGCTGCACGGTGGCTCAGTGGTCAGCACTGTCGCCCCACAGCAAGAAGATCGCCAGTTCGCGTCCCGGTCAGGGGATCTTTCCAGTCGCTTGGGATCCCTCTGTGTGGAGTTTGCATGTTCTCCCTGTGCAGCGTGGGTTCTCATCGGGTACTCCGGCTTCCTCCCACAGCCCAAAAACACGCTGAGGTTAATTGACTACTCTAAATTGCCCATAGGTGTGAATGTGAGTGTGCATGGTTGTTTGTGTATATGTGTCCTGTGACAGACTGTCGACCTGTCCGGGGTGTCCCTTGCCTTCGCCCAAAGTTGGCTGGGATAGGCTCCAGCCCCCCCGTGACCATGCAAAGGAGCAAGCGGTAGATAATGGATGGATGATGATGAAATATAAATATAACTGACAAAAAACAATATATGAAATATAAATGTGCTATATATAATATTAAGTATGATATAAACATATATATTAAACATCAGAAACGTTTTCTATGTGATCCACTTGATCTATGATATATCCTCCATAATTTTCCAGAAAGTTATGAGTTCTTATGGGTTAATATTGCCTCAGTCACATACTACACATATCATACATGGTGTTTGCCCAGTGGTTGTGTGGTGTCCATTTAATACATCAGAATATTGCCACATATATGCATTTGTCTTGAGAACAGCTGAAAGACGAGCCTGTCCAGTATCAATCCTTGAAAGACTTTCTATTTTCATTTGCCTTAGAGTAGGTGCTAAAAATGATTTCCAGCATTTGAAAGGTTCACTCAGTTGGAAGAAAACATAGCAGAAAACACAACAGATGCAAAGGCCCAACAGAGCATCGACTGGCTCAGCAACTCAACAACTTCCTCCTCAACAGAATCTTTTTCATACGTTACATCCATTCAGTGAAATGTTTCAGTCTGGCCTCTCGCACTCCTCCTGAAAAACAGCAGGGCCTTAGATTCAGTGCTGTAACAGAAAACAGGAAGAGAGACAAAGGACTTGCATACAATTACCTCTGAAATGTAGAATCAGTGAAAAGGTATCAGTCCAGGAATCAGTCAGGCTACTTAGGCTACATGCTGCACAAAGATATGAAGATGGAATGAAACGGAGGAGGTGTGTTTGTTTGTTCGTGTGGGCGCACTCATTTAAAGGCTCCCGGTCGGGCAGTGACGTACTGGCTGCAGAGTCAACCAACATGTCTCAGTGGCGAAAAAAAAAAACAGCAGCAATGGAAACAAAAAGGCCCTTGGTGGATGATAAACAGTCTGGCTAGTAAGCACTCTACAGTTGAAAAGTCAAATCAGCCAGATCTGAAGAACGTTCGAAGTTAACATACTATGTTAGTTTGTTGTGCGAGCTGTCGAGACACTCTTGCTGTGGAAAGCCAGGTGAGGTGAGGCTTAAGAGAGTTAAGAAAACATTCTTTATTGAGAATACTGCGCCAAGTCTTGCCTGCAAAATTATGAATGTCCCCTCATTTTTTTTAACACATATCTTTTATTGATTTTTAACTTTTAACATATTACATCTCTTTTACAGCATAAATTGGTAACATTATGGGTCACCCTTGAACCACATAACCCTCCCTCCCCCCTCCCAACCACCCATGAAATATCAAAAGTACACTAAATTAAATAAATAAAACACATAAAAAAATACAAGAGAAAAAAAAAGGGGGACAGGGTATGGACTCCCCTCATTTTTTAAAGAGTAACTTAACACCAGGTTGGTGCTTTTCACTCCCTGGTTAAAAGTTTCAAGCCTGTTTCCACCCAACCACACCCATGAGTTGTCCTCATGTCCTGGAGGGCAACTGTCCTCACTTCACTTTAGCAAGGTGCCTTTCATGGATTTAAAAAAAAAATATATATAATCATGGACATTCCTGCTGGCTTGTGTTTTCAGCCAGCTACAATGTTGAACATGCTTCTGTACCTGTGTGTTTTCCTGTCAATGACTTCTTGGCCAGTGTGTCCATTGGTTTGATCCAACACAGACTGAAATGTCTCATTTACTATGGATTGATGGATTGCCATGAAATTATATACCCACATTCATGATCCTATGAATTTTCCTCTTGTGCCATCATCAGGTCAGAATTATAATTTGTCCAACATTAACATTTCTCTGAGCGTCAGCACATTGTGTTTCGTGCCTCACTAAGATGGAAACAGTACACACCTGCTAAACCTCAACACATTAACTTGATATCAACATAAAAGCTGTTATAGTGCAACTACAGTATGTTGTGTGTTTAATATGCACAGCACAGTCAGCAGCATCAGCAAGCTCACATGGCCTTTGTTAGATATAACCTTGAATTCTCTTCTTCTCTTCTCTTTGTTTTTCTGTCTTCGACTCCACTGTATCTAATGGTAACTGTGAGAATCCCCCTGAAATCCTTACTTGGCACTTTTAGACAATTTGGTGGCTTCGCTCCAGAACAGACAAACTACACGTTTGATTGTCTCAAACAACTCAGTAGCACCTAACACAGTGGCTTTTTTTGTTTTTGTTATGTTTTTTTAATGTGAATAATAACTCTATATATATGGTCTTCCAGGAATACCATATGTATATAGATAATGATCATATACAGCACACACACACACACACACACACACAGACACACACACACACACACACACACACACACACAGACACAGACAGACACACACACACACACACACACACATACATACATATACTAAGGGGTCCAAAAGTCTAAGACAACATTTATCTCTTATATTTTATGTAAACCCAGAAATAATCAAAAAGTTTGAGACTTGAAGGTTTGATGGAGTTGTGACGTGTAAAATAAATATTGTAATATTATACGGAAGATTATGTTCTATTTCTAGGTCAGCAATCAAATTTAAGCAAATTTGTGCTATGACCAACTTAACTTAACAGATTTTCTTGAATTGTATCCCTTCAATTGAAGTATGCATTCTCATGACACTTGATCTACTCATGAGAGGCTCGTTCAAGTTACTCAAATTGCAGTCAGTTTTCACCAGGGTATATGTGTACATATGTATATACACACACACAATTGAATGTGTGCTCAGGGAAACTTCCTGGTACAACCATTAACAAAAATGTAATAGACCATATGTGTGTGTGAAGCGTCTTCATGTCAGCATGCGTGTGTCTGTGGGCAGATGATTGATGATCAGAAAAGTAGTAATCACCCTGCCAGGGAACTGAAGACACACTGGTTGCTGTTTTTAAAAAGTGGTACATTCTTGTATGTGTGGGTTCGCAAACAGATGACATTTGTGTGTGTTTGTCATCAACACCCCCTCGCCCAACTGTCTATCCATCAAGATGTTGTATGGCACAAGTGTGGTTATATGTGTGTTTGGCCTTTGGACCGCTGCGTGTCGCCTGCTACTACAGCAGAGGGAGTGTGTGAGAGGTTTGCGCATATGAGCTACCAAGCATGTGTGACATCT
Organism: Centropyge bicolor; assembly: GCA_037975185.1. Lineage (NCBI taxonomy): Eukaryota > Metazoa > Chordata > Actinopteri > Pomacanthidae > Centropyge > Centropyge bicolor. Next base: position 664,394 of record JBBMOC010000063.1, on the reverse strand, counting down.
TAAATTAGACAACGTTTCTGGCCGCAAAACCGCTCAACCCTGCCAAACACAACGCAGACAACACCATTCATGTGTGGCAGACTATGATGACAAGACACGCACACACTCACACTCACGCAGACACGGTGACTCATACATCTTAATTAGAAGCTAAACAGCAGCGTGTTAGCATTAGCGAGGAGAGGCGAGCCTGTCACTGCAGGCAAATGAGAGGGGGCACGGACGTGTGCACGGACACACACATTTATGCATATGAATCAAGCGCATGGCCTGAAGTCCAATTAATTTCAATACCTGAGGAACGCTCAGACGTGTGTGTGTGCATGTGTGTGTGTGCCCAGGACAGCACACAGGCTGTACTAAACTCTCACATAGAAACAGCAGTATAAGCCTATGTAAAAAGCAAAATGTATAAAAGAAAGATGAAAAGAGAACATGGACATTGAGTGTATGTGTGTGTGTGTTTGTGTGTGTGTGTATGTGTGTGTACTTATACTTGCTATATACTGAGACTGGAAGACATTTTTAACCAAGTATTTTGGCCAGTCCTCACAAATTCACAGGCCTGTTTTAAGGTCAGGACTTGGTTTTAAGGGTTAGGGAATGCATTACGCCAACGGTCCTCACAGGTATAGAAATGTGTGTGTGTGTGTGTGTGTGTGTGGCGCCGTAAAGCCAGCGCTCCTAACACGATCTGAAAACCCTACCAAGACCCCGTTGTTTGGTTTGATGGTGTCACTGGTCAGTGGCATTTGTCGAAGTTCAGGAAACACACACATACACATGCACACACACACACAGATGGTGGCATTTGGTCAGAGTCGTGCGGGGGTTTTGAGGAGGGGTGTTCACTGACGTTCCTGTTGCTACGGGGACGAAGTGACCTTAAACAGCCCGTAGTGAGGGAGGTACGGGGGAGTTTCCGGTGACTGATCAGCTCACCTTAACATCAAACTCACACACGTGCACAAACCCACACACACACACACACACACACACACACACACACACACACCATTGGTGAGTGTGGTGTTACATGTCAGGTCCTTCGCCACTTATCCACCATTCCTCCTCCCAACATTCTTCAGTCCTCAGATCCCCGAGGGTCACTACTTCACCCACACTCCTCCATCACATTTCTATCCTTTCCTCCATCCTCATTTTAAATCATATTTTATCTTCTTCTCCTTTTCTCTCTTCTACTACCTCCACCCATCTGTTCCTCAGCCTCCATCCATCCATCCTCCATCCTTGTTCATGACTCCTTCTTTCCTGTCAACCTGCTTCCCTCCATGATCTTTTCTTCTAATTTAATGTATTTTTAAAACAGGGCCTTACTTGTCATGCACATGCAGACAACACACACTTGTTGTCCCTAAACCTGGTGAAAGTGCAAACGTTGTCCAACTCCTCAGCTGTCTGTCTGATCTCAAGAGCTGAGCAGCAATTTTCTGCAGAAGAACAAATCCAAATCTAAAGTTCTTTCTGCTTGACAGTTTCTCTGCAATCCCAATATAAAAGGCTCGGCTCACAATTTGGGCGACGTGTTTGACTCCAACCTATTGTTTGAGAGCCAAGTATAAAGGGCAGCACAATCATGTTTTCTCAGCAGAGGACAGCAGCTCAACCTAAACACTTTAAATTTTTGGCCTTCAGTTGTCCTCACTTTGAACATAAGCAAGCAGCTCACCTCCAGATGTCAACGAACAGATCACATCGCTGTCGTTCTCGTCTTCCTGCATCAGCTTCCTGCGAGTTTTAGAACAGTTTTAAGAGAAAGTTGAAATAACTTTTGTGGATTTTCATTGTTGGTCTGATCAGTAGGGATGTAACTGAGCATGAACATGATAATGCCATGCATAAATCTGTTATATAAAGAACTCCTTATAACTTCAGCTCATAATCATCAACTGACTGATCATTAACAATACTGACTGTTTCTTCAGTATGAGCCTGTCTGTACAGCGCCAACAGGAAGTGCTAGAAGCCGAAGCACCTTTTCTGTTTATGATGCAGTCAACCTTCAAACAGGTCAAAAACATGGTGTAGACGGTTTTAAGTTCAATATCATAAGTATAATAAAGCAGACATTCAGTGAAGTTCCTCCTCAATAGCTTTTCATCAGTTTTCACCAGATTAGTTGTTCGGTGCGGAACAAAGCCGACTGATGTCCCGCAGGTCTGATTTTCACCTCATGATCCAATATTGAAGCCTGACTAGACGCCGGTTCAGATTTCTCTCAGTTGTTTTATGGACCTCAACTATCAATGAACAGCCTCCATTTTTTGATTATTCACTTTAAATTATCCACAATTGCCTACTGACCTATTATGGTCTGTTTTTGTTTTGTTTTTTGTCAATGACCTTCTTATTTATTTCCTTTTATCACACACACTTCAGACGAGCTTTGAATTTATCTGGGCCTCCTTCCATCAGATACACAAATAATCATGAAAAAAATCATGAAGTGTAGCCTAGTGTTTTCCAACAGTTACACAGCTTTTGTTTAGACTGAGTTTACAGTGACCTTTTTCTTTTTTTTGAAGGCGGGCTTCACGCACCAATCATGCATTATTATGTGATTAATTGAGGTAAATGATAAATTAGTAAAACCCTGCTCCTAACCTTTTGTATTGTGCATATTTGGTGAGCAGCTAAATGAGAATATGAGAAGTATACATGACTGTACCAAACACTGTAACAACGGAAATGACATGGTCGACATGACTGCTGGTAAATGACACAGCTATGGCACATTTCTCTGAAATAAATAGATGCTGATACAAATAAACACACACACACACACACACATACGCACACACACACACCTACTAGCTACGTAGTTAAAATGTTAATTCCTTATGAGTCATGGAGCAGCTTGAGTCTCCTGCTTGCTCTTAAAACACACATCGACGTGAAAGCCTTTGCAAAGTTAACTTGCAATACTTCATCTCAATGTGTCCATCTCCTCTCACTGCATCTTCCATCCCTCCATCTCTGCTCTTCACTTTTCTCTTCACCCTCATCTTCTATCTATCCTTCCTTATTCCTCATTATTATTTCATCTCTGCTTATGTTATTTCTTAATATGGTGTTGATTCCTATCCATTCTTCACCATTCCCTCATTCATTTAGCTCTATAGTTCAATACTATTCTATTTCACCTCCATCCTTTTCTCTCTTTCCCTCCCTATCCTGTCCTTCATCCACCCCTTTCTTCATCCTTTCTTTAGCCATCTTATATCTCTCTTTCCCTCACTCCCCTCTTCCTGAACATTACCATTTTCTCCTCTTCCCCTCTACATTGGCTATTCCTCCAACACCCCTGTTACCTCTCCATCCCCCCCTTCCTCCTCCATCCTACCATCTCTCCATCCTGCTTTCCCCCCGCTGATGAGCTGAGATGCAGCTCCACTCATCAGATTGCCTGTCTCTCCTCCCTGCTTTCTTTAACACTTGTAGAAATGACCTGACACATCCAATCCCAGGTTATTACACAGATGTGCCAACTCTCTCTCTCGCTCTCTCTCGCTCTCTTGCACACACACTCAAACATTTAGACCAAGAAAAAGCGGCCGCTACGTAGACACACACCCAATTGCGCGCACCCTATTACAGGAGCCCAAATGAAAATGAATTATGCATCCTGTCAGGCCACTCGTAACAAGTATATGATACATCCCCTGTTTCCACACAATTGGGCACACAGAAACACATGCAAAATAGGAAAAGTGGTTGTGCTTGGACACACACACAAACACACACACACACACACAAACACTCACATGCACACACTAAAACAGATGAAAAGTGGTGAAAAACAAAGGCATGAATGTATTATTGATGCTAATCTCAAACAAGCACAAGCTCATCATTCACAAACATGTTGCATCATTTTGGGCAGATGAAACTCTTCAGTATTTGATGACAGCCTTACTGATTTCTCTCGAACTGAACACACACACACACACACACACACACACCACCACACAAGGCCATCATTGTTTTCAGCGCTCATGTTTACCGCAATTTTGAATGATGTGCCACCCACAACCAACTCCTCCTCCTCCTCCTCCTCCTCCTCCCTCTGAGTCCATACCAAGGTCGTTGGCCTCCCTCCTGGCTTTAGCATTCCCCTCGTATCCCCCATAATCCTCACTGTTTAAGCCTGAGGTACAAATACATTCTATTCAACCAGCAACAAGGGGTCCGCTAATACCCAGCAGAGTGTGTGTTTGTGTATATGTGTGCGTGCCTATGTGTCGCTGAGTAATGTGTGCTTATATACACCTCTGTGTGTGTGTGTGTGTGTGTGTGAGAGCGCACACCGGCGTCTGTGCAGGGCTTTGTGTTTAACACCCATCGGTGCTTAGTATTCTCTCCGCCACGCGTCCTTGCATCCCCATGCTTATTCTTTCGCGCTCTGTTCTCCTCTTTCAGATGAGAATACCAACGGCTGATGGAGAGAGGAGAGAAAGAGGGCTAGAGAAAAGAGAGGGGGGAGACAGAAGGAGACGGGAGAGCGAGCAACAAAATGCAGGTGGATAAAGTTTATACAGCATGACTGATGTAACCTTGGTGCTGTAGTGTGCATTCTTTTAATAGACAATTAAAGTGGATGCAGCTGTTCGAGTGCTGAAAGGGACATTGTTGTGTTGTCCAATTGATGTGGGGACACTGTAAAGGCTGTGTTAATCCTGCATATCTTGACATAGATACAGGACAAAGGGAGGTAGTGGTAGGTAAACCCACCCACTCTCACTTTATCTACGCTTTGTATCCCAGAACTGTGTTTAACACTTTCCGATGTTCAAATCAACCAACATGACGTTTGGATCACGTCGCAGTAAAATGATAAAGTGACACAACGTTCTGTCACATGCTTGTGCTTAAACCTACAGTATGCTCAGTAATCGCAGGTGATTAGCGTTACCCCAACAGTGAGAAAATGGCAGCTTGTAGCAACTCAAACAGCAGTTTACTCCAAACTGAATCTAATTTGACATGTTCTCAGGCTGCTGCTGAAATGTGTCCCTGCCAGATGGTGAGGCTTGCAAGTCATGGTGGGAGCAGACATGCCTTACAACGTCCTCAAAGCAAGGCTTACAGACAAGAGTAAAACCAGTACGAGTAAATCAAATCTATACGGACCAAAATGGCATTGTTGACAGATGCAGGTGAAGGTGTTCTGGTGGGCGGTGAACAAGGCCGTGTAACAATTCAATTAACTGACATCCCAGTGGAAGTGTGTCTCTGTATTTAAAGCATCTTCACTGAATAAAGATTAACATAAGGATAGGAGATAGAATCCCTCTTAGTCTGTATGGTGGTGGAGTAGATCCAGAAGATAGAAGCTCCTGTCGGGCTTTTCATGGCAATACTTGGCTCCTTGAATGGCTGAGAGCATTCAAGCCATGCGGGCACAAGCTAAAGTAGTTTAGCTGGAAGATGTGTTGGTAGTGTGCTGTTACTGTTGTTACTATTCCTCTGTGCAATATTTAAAATGGATCAGTACAGATATACCTGTTTAACAGCATTCTTTAACTTGGTGACAAACAAATTGCATGTCCTATATATTTCCCACAACAAAAGCATCCCTCTGGCAGAGGTGTTCTCTACATGTACTGATGAAAACCGAACAGCTGTTTGAACAACAACATTGTTCCACAGTCATCAATGACAGAATCAGTCACTCTCACTGCTGGCTGAGATCATTATTGTCTGTGCAGCAGTAAGTTATTTGTTAAAAGCCTAGAAAAGAAATGCAGAGGAACACTGATAATCTGATCGCTCTGTCATTCATGATGGGCTGCTGAGCTATTAACCATATGCGCAGCGCTTGTAGAGGCTACTTTTGTACTGAACTGGACGTGACAGCTACAACAGATGCAACATACTACTGAAGACTGAATCAGTGCAGAATGACAGGACCATATGAACAGTGATGCCTTCACTTGACTGTTCGACACACAAGTGCCTTTGAATGGTGATAGGAGCACTTAGCTTAGGAAAAGAATGAATGAACTACATAGTCAGCGAATGCAAAGTATGAATTTCTGAACTGAACTTAAGAAAGTGATTTGTGTTTGAAGTAAGTACTAAAGTAGTGAAAAGTGAACACAGGGTCCATGGAAAAAAAAAAAAAAACCCTATCAGTCTCCTGGAACACCTGAAGGTCATGGTCATGGTGATGGGCAGATGGTGGGCTGTGCAACAGTATGTCAAGGAGAGATCTGCCCAAGGAGCACAGGCAGAAAAATCAGTGAATTGTGAAAGTAAGGGATGAAGTGGAAAAGCGGACACGGTGGAAAAATTAAAGCAGGCACAAAGGATCTTCCTTGTTGAACTTACACTAAAGCTTAATTATGAAGTTCAAAGTTGGACATATTCATAGTTTTAAACTTGGCTGCAAACTTTTGTGTGAATCACCAAATTACATTTCAGTAGGACTATAGACAGATTATAGCTGGGAAGAAATGGGCAAGTGCCCGGGTCCCTGCAATCAAGGGGGACTGGGCCTGAAGGATTGTTGAGTGGATAGAAATATGAGTAAAGCTCTCCACTTACACAGGCCACCGTGTAAAAAGAGATAATATAATTATATGCTTGTATGGGTGTTTTGTAATTGCATCACTTGCTGTGTAGAAATCTCAAGAGTCAGTGGCAATTTCACTGTGGAAAAAACACTCTTCTCATGTGTTGGCAAACTGAAATCTGTAAAAAAAAAAAAAAAAGAAGGAAGCTAAAGATGCAAGACAGAGCTGGACTGACAGAGGGAACACTCCATCCTCTGCCATCCCTTTCACTCTCTGGACAAAGGTCTCTATGATTAAGTGATACGTCTAGGCTCTTTCATCAGACCTGATGGTGCCTTAATCAGAGCGCTAAAACCGACACTGTATTACAGTCTGATTACAGTCAACACGTCCTAATGTAAGACTCTTTGATACTTGTCAGCAGCTGTGAAAGAGATGTTACTTTTGTCTCAAATGTCACAACAGGTTAAAAACCAAGGACACAAACACCAACATGTTTTCACTTCTGAATGTGATGATCTTCTCTTCATTCAAGGCCAGAAGAAGCTTGTGGTCTTGGTAGAACGTGTGTCACTCCTGTTTTGTGCTCTGCTGAGCTGTGGGGTCCTAACTACGACTGTGCAATTTTATTCTCAATTATGTGTTTCCTTTCATTTACTGGGGTAATGTATTATCATTCACATATGGTGTATGTGAGCAACATAATGCCCGGTGTGTGTAGGTTACAGTATTAGTCCCATGTGTGGTGTGTGTGAGTCCTGGCCCATGGTCATGATAATCCATCCTTGATTGAGAGTGTCTTGCTAACTGAAAGCTGGATGGTGAGCTCACAAAGAGAGCAGACAAAAAGTTACTAAATTAAGGAGTTTTCAAAAGTGGGAACATCTACTTGCACTTTGATTGTAAATGACTGTTTGTTAATTATACAGCCATAGTTTCTGAGGAAAAAGATTTTCCTATTAGAAAATCCAAATCCAACTTTGCCAAGAGCCTCAAAACATTGGCCTGATTTGAATCGCATGCAGTGCCCACTGATCCAAACACACCTGTTATTTAGCTTCATGTATGCGCAGCAGGCAAAGTGCACAGGAGTTGTGTGAAGCTGAGCGCAGACTGGAAGGTGTGCTCATTAATTAATACTCTCTCAGCCAGGTCTCAGTGCTCTGAAACAGCTGAGCTGATCACAGTGACGCATGATGACAACAGATCAGCAAATGAGCTTCTCCAGGAAATCATGTTGTTGGCGACATGGTGTTATTATGTTATTACTGCATTATGCATTTCAAGAATAAAACATGAAACACCACTTTAGCTAAAAAGAAAGTTGGAAAGGAGGCTCTGACACAGAGGAACATCTCCTGCAGCTATAACAGACCCGTCTGATGAGTGTGTGTGTGTGTGTGTGTGTGTGGTTACTTTATAGCAGCCTGCTGTCATTTGCAAGTGATTTAATGGAGGTAAACATGGTGGACGGCCGTGCGTAATGGCACTGCACTCTGACACAGCACTTCTCAAATCAAAGGCGGAAGATTTAGCAACATATCATCAACACGGTCCTGTTGCCTTCAGATGGCTGCAGGGATTTAATGAAGTGAAGGAGAAACTTTTCACACAGTATAAATCAGCTGCAAGCAACAGAAACTGTCAGAATCACTCACTGATTTATAGATACATTTCACTGGCGTTACTGCTTTAAACACTTTCAATTTGATTTTTTAATGTCAATTTAAACCTGTCCACTGACTCAGGAATGTCTAATTCACTTAGTTTAATCACATTACAAACGTAATTCTGTTATTTTTGTACATTTGCTCCAAGTAAGTTTTCACTTGATGAAATCCACTAAGTGGCAGCAGATTGACGTTGCAACACAAACAGACGTGGTTCTCAGATATTTATTCTCAGCTCAACGTCTAAAATTCAAATACTCACCAAAAGTACCAACAACTATCTGCGTCATTGAGATGAGCCTTCCTTCTGGCACCTGCACACCATGCGCTCTGTGCTGGACACCAATATACCACAAAAACTACTTGCACTGGTCATTTTAAATATGGCAACAGTCATTTCTTTTTACTAAGTCCTACCTATACATATGGCCAGTGCTGCCTGGTTAGTGTGGTTTTAATTAGGAAAAGATCATCATCGTGGTTGAACACTGAAACCAGTCAGCGTTGGTCAGTTTGGCCAGCTACACTCTAATACTCTTCCATCCTACATTGACACAAAAAATTGTCATTGGATGTAAATCATGTCTCGTGGAAAAATCTAATATGAACATTATTCCTAAAAAAGATGGTATAAATAAAAATATAATCTCTCCCCTTGTGCCTCAGCCCCCTAGGTCTCTGGCTCAGTCTCAACTGAGCTTGTCTGTTTTTGCTCATATTTTCACTCACTAAGCCACAGAAAGAAGGCAATAAATGCATGATAATGTGAAGCATGAAAATAGATGTCTCTGTGGTCTACAATTTGCATTCACATCTGATCATTGTGTAACACGCATTACTCTCCATCAGCAGTTGATACAAAGTTGATCTAGTGCAGTGGTTTCCATCCTTTCTGTTTTCTTACTTTTTATATAGTGCAAAGTCATGTCATACTGTTTCCATGGACGGTTTCATATAATAATTTTACTATACTACTATTCAGTGTTTCACAAAAAGCAAAGATTGATGTTTCAAAAAGTTACTAATTTTGTGTTCCAGCTTTTCTCTTTTCTAATCGTCCTGGTCCAGTATCATCTGGTGACCCCGGCATTTCCCTCTTTAGTATGCTTCATTTGTGCTGGTCTACACTGAACAACTGACCTCAGACAGCTTGAAAAAAAGGTGTCGCTGCCAGCTTCCTCTTGCTCACACACCGTGCTACACAGAAGCAAAGACGTCAGAATTCTGTCACGGTAGATGTGACTTTATCATGCATCTGTAAATAGAAAAACTACTGTTAAATCTTCTGACTGTGGAGGCAATAAAGGGAAGTGTGTTTAAGCCTGTATGTGCAATAATCATCTGGTAACCATGGCGACACCTATACGCTTTAGCACAAGTGTGAACATTTCCCCCATCAATCAGAAAGTGAAACAGAGTTAAAACAGTGCCTTGAGCTGGTGTCCTGCTCTGTGTGTTTTGGCTGCTCCTCATTAAAAAGTGAAAGGCCTGAGAGTAAAAAAACACAGTAACTATCCTTCTCTGATGTTACAGTTAAAGGTGACAAGGCTCAGGCTGAATTTGAACCCAAATGCAGTACACTGAGGCAGGGAGCTCAAAGTAAGCAAGAAAAAACAAGACTAGAAAAAGACAAAGTATCAAAGGGAATGACAAACGTGGCAACAAACACATGGATCATGAGGCACTCGTTCACGGACACGACAGACACGACAAACTGGCACAGGACAGGGGAAGACACGGACATTAAATACACGAGGTAAGGGGATCAGGTGGAGACAATCAGGGCGGGGCAGACAATCACACCAGCGGGAAACACAGAAGCAAGGGCAAGCTACCTGAATCGAGAAGGGAGACGGTTACCAAAATAAAACAGGAAGTGACGAGACAACATGAGACGAGACATGAATGAAAAAAGTAACTTAACGTTTCTTTTTAGACATGACAAAAGGAGCCTCACTTACCTGTTTGTCACTGATTCTGACATGTAGTGTTCAGTCATGGTCTATACTATCGCATTACATAATAGAGTAGAGTAAGACCACTGAACGGGTTTGAAACAGTCTTGAGCCAAGAGTAAAACGGGGACCCTGCAACGTCCCAGGGACTAAAGACATTTAGTAAACTGTACTAACAGGGTCCAGAATGTCTCACAGCACCTTTGGGCTTACTTGACCAATTTACCAAAAAAAAGGCTAGGAAAGCATTTAATGCATTTGTTTAAGCATATTGCAGTGATGGTTCACAATGATTACCAACTGCAGGACTTACCACTATATCAGATCTGAATGTTGGTGTAACATGCGTGTGTGTGTGTGTGTGTGTGTCGAGGTGGTTACAGCCTTTATGAAGCATGTCATGAGCCACGTAAGTGGTTGGACGGATGGCTCGGAGCGGATTGATGCTGGCTGGAGCGTCCCTAATGCTGTCTGGCTTGTAGCATACAGAATGTGACATTGGTTTGGTCTGAAGAATATTGATCTCGAATGGTTCTTGCCGACCGTAGATATGGAGGGCTGTATTGATGTTCACCATGGTTCTCATTTCAAACTCATCTCACCCTGCGTCTATGTTTGTGTGTGTGTGTGTGTGTGTGCGCGCGCAGGGCAGCAGCAGTGCCGGAGGCTACTCAAGTGTGAAATCGTGTGACGGTTTCTCCATTGCGCTTCATTTAGCCACACATCGCCCATCTCTCATTCCTGACAAGTTGCTTAACTGCTCCAAAATGCGAGCGCCTCGGGGTGGGGTGGTGATGTAGCCCTGTCAGTGTACAATGAGGTGTGTGTGTGTGTGTGTTTGTGGGGGCTAAAGTGAGAGTCTAATAAAGCCAGCAGCTGCCATGGAAACCAGGGCAGAGGCTAACTCATCCTCTGTGTCCAGGGACCCATCAGGGCCTCAGCCATGGTTCAAACGCATGCGTGCACACAGACACACTCTCACCACACACACAAACACACACACACACAATCGCGTACCAAAGGCATGGCAAATGACTCTTAGAGGGAGGCCTCTCATACACACTTGCACACAAATATCAGACGAAGGGCCGTGAAATAATCTGTGGCACCACAAGAAATAGGGAAGCAAGCTGCCTGTTCAATAGCCACTGTGACACTGTTTCCTCACACACACTCGCTCTCTATCACACACACACACACACACACACATACTGTGCTGGTACTCCAACAGCATGACATGGGAGTCAGAATGGCTTAAGATGCTCAATATCCAGCTGTAATCCTCTCCCCTTCCTTATCAAATGTGTGTATGTACAGTATGTGTGTGAGCACATACGTTTGAGTGCGTGTATGCGTGTTTGTGTGTAGAATAGGTAGATAAAAGTGACAGTGTGCTCAGGTTGACACCATGACAGCAGTATTCTCCATGTGACAGGTTTATTGCATTTCTTATCTCTGTTTACATAAACCCTCAACACACACACACGCACACACCTCACATACCTATATATATACTGTATATGCATACACAAAAACACACACATACACACCTCATCATCCCTTCACTTCCTGTCGCTCAGGCAATGAAAAGGGCAGAGGAAGCCAATCAAAATGATCTCTAATAAGAATATTACCCATCAGGCTGTGGGGTGGGGGTGGTTGGGTTAGACGGCTTGCCAAGCTTCATCTGACATTTATAAAATGAATTGCTGGTCGTACACTGAGGAAATAGCACACGTCTACGCATTATGTGATGCCGGTTCTCCCTCGGCCTCGCACTTGACAAATCTCATATCGGCGGTCTAGACTGACACGGCAGCAGAAAATTAGGCGACTGCAATTGAACGCGTGATTGAATGGGAAATGCTGGCGAAGGTGACGCTGATGGCCACACTGGGTGTCACTAAGGTGTCACAAGATGAGGAAAGATGACAACAGTTAGGGCGGGTGACTGACTTGTTTCCTTGACTGGACTGCGGATTCGGTTAGGTCAGACAAGATGAGACTTAAATGACCCTGTGGGGTTATCGACTCGACGTGGCAGCAGGAAAAACAGAGACGATAAGAATAAGACAAATGGTGAGTAGAGAAGATGCTAAAGAATGCGGCTCAAAGATAACAGCCCAGTAGTGCTTCACGGAAAACGGTGTTCTTTTATCTCACATTTTTGCTAAACACATTAAATACATTCAGTTTTTTTTAGGGGCCTTCAACTTCTTCTACAATCGTCTGCAGCCAGAAATTGGGAGCTTTAGTCATGTTTGCACTGGAAGGAGTGAAGCCTATTTGTATAGCTCTTACTAACTGGTAGAATCTCAGGGGGCTTTGTAACGCCTACATGATGAGACAGTAAATGAAAATGGCACCCCACAGCCCTAAACCCACAATGAGAACCAGGGAAACCACCCACCGAAGCCTTATTAAAAAAAGAAGAAGAAGAAACTTTAGGGCAGGATTCACAGGGACTCCGATATCAGAACAGTACAAAGTGTAAAAGAGAGTGGGCAAACACAGACTAGTGGCAAAATGAGACAGTCACAGAATAAATCTCAGCTCCATGGACAACAACTATTATAAGACTTACTTAATATTTTCTACCCTTTTATAGGAGAGTGAGGCAGCATAACATGAACTACAGCTTTACAAAAAAGACGAATTTCAAGTCTAAAAAGTTTTCATTTTATATACTAATGTTTCCATTGTATTTTTTCAGGTGATATTATCTAATTACCTATACTGACATTGCTTAGTTTGCAACAGGAGACTTTAAGTCTTGCAAGTTATTTTTATTATTGGTTGATTTTTTTTTAAATGACACTTTCCCACAAATGGTGCAAGCAGAACAGGCAGTCTTTTAATTTGGCACTTATGAACACACACCTACTCATGAACAGGTGGCATTCATTAGGTTGAATCCAAATCCGACATGGAGCACTCGTATGAGCAAGCCTCGTGGAAAAGAGTAAGATGTGAGCAGTTAAAGAGCCTAAATCGTTGGCTTTGAAAATGAGACATGATGGAAACTTTAGCGAGTCCCCCTCCTCAAACAACTGAGGGTATACACTGGTGTCCATTCAGTATGTGAGCTCTGACTGTATCATAATACTGCAGATCCAAAATAATGGATCAAATCATTTTCAACTTTTAGTTTAAAGCAGAAATACATTGAGGTAGCTGAGTAAAACTAATGTAACTTGAAGGAATGATGCTGCTTATAAGTCCAATTAAAGTGATGATTGGATTAATCACATCCCTCCAGGTCAGGTGGGTGCAGTTGGGCTTTTTTGCACTCGTTGCTGTGCTGCTTTTATCCTGCACTTCCCTTGGATTACTTGGCAAACACACAGTGAGGACAGGGCTGTGATGTTGTGTTTCTTGGACTGTATGCTGATGACCTTTGAGTTTCTGTAAATACTGGGTGCACTAGCTCGCCACACAGCTCTCCACTATTCATTCTTGGCACAGCTGCTGCTCCCACAAACACCAGCGAGAACCGTTTCTGTTGGTTGAAAGTCCAATTCTTTGCACTTGCACCTGTTTGGTCATTTTGTTGCTCCAAACAATCCTGCTTGCATTGAGTTGCTTGAAGTGGTGCAGCTGTGGTTGTATTTATGCACATGAGATGGTGCGGTGCAATTTTGGTACTTGCTTTATGAAAGTGAACCTCTTATCAGAAACTCAAGTGCAGAGAGCATTTTTTGTGTTTTCAGTTGGCGGAGGCATGCACAGAGACCTCACACTGAGCCTTTGGTGCATGTTACATTTTGACACTTTTATTGTGATACAGACATTGAAGACATTTAAGTGAAAGTATTGTTCCAATTATGATAATAAAGTGTATAACAATGTTTTGTAGTGGTTTAGTCCTGATGATTTAGGACAGATAAGATAAACCTTTATTCATCACACAGTGGGGAAATTCTCATTGTACAGCAGCAAAGGTGATAGTGCAGTTAAGTATTAAGAAGAACAATTTGAACAGGTTAAAAAAGATAGTAACAAATTTACATGTGATTATTTACAGCTTGAAAATGTGAATAAAGTATTAACTGGTATATACACTATGGGCTTGAATTATGATGCTATGAAATATTAAATACAAAATATTGCGCATTGGAATTGACTGAAATGAAATATTGCACAGTGAATGGAACTGATACAGATGTGATGATATTGTGGACTGCTCCATGCCTGTTTTGAAGACTTAACCTGAATTTGCACATCATCTGGTCAATAATAAAGGACTGAACTAAAACAACTCTATCACGCAATGTATTAAATCTTGGAGTTGTGTATGCTGCTGGTTGAGTGATACATGTAGATGGCTCCACAATGAATTACTGCCTTCACTTGAAAAATGAAGTGTGAAATGTAAATGAGGTGTAAATGTTGATAGACAATTGTAGAAGCAACTGTTCAAGCTTTAATAACTCAAGACTGAAAAACTTAACAACGGAAACTTTTGCTGGATTGACCTTAATGGCTCATTACTGAAGACTCGGAGGCTTGAAATACTTTAAAATGAACTCATTTTCATTTCTTTTATCACGCTTGTTTAGATTAAATGAGGCTTCAATGATCCCTGTGTGGGCAAAAATAATTATTACAGCAGCAGATAATAGCATTCACTAGTATGAGCAGCAGATAAACTAAAGCCTGCATTATTTAAACAAATAATATCTACAAAGATTTCAGCCTTATTTTACATTTAAGTACTAATTCAATTACTTTCCCCCCTTTTTTTAAAATTATAATTAACATGCAGCACAAGAATAATGGAACAAATGGAAAACTAATAAGTTAGCCTTAAGATGTTCTGCCAGTTGTTAAATTATTTTCTGTTGTAGAGCTGTCAACACACCACATAGGATTTTGTTATTGTGTGAAAAGCCAGATTTATTGCTCTAATTATACATACTGAAGCTTTACTGTACTTGTAATTTATAAGGGACATTATTAAATGTGCTGTCACAGTAACACGAGCGGCGTGCATACACCTGCTGGACGAAGCGAACCACTGGGAGTCCATTCCTTCTTCATACACCTGAGCACAAAGGGGAACTTCATGTTCACTGTGGACACAGTCGGAAAAAGGTGAACAGCTGAAGGTGATCATAACCATTAACAGCTTAGCCTCTCCTGCAGCCTTTAATAGGTGCTTAACACATGCTTGGAGAGCACATTTTGCCACCAGAATTGATTAATCCCACCTAATTGGTACTTGCCTGCAAGCTATGTAATCTCATTAAAGCTAAGCCATAAGGAAAAATTACGATTTGATTGTTTACAACATTATAACACTAATTGCCCACATTGATGGAGTCAACACATTGTGTAGTGTGAAATCATAGTAAAAGGACATTCTCTGTCTCCCTCTGAGAGTTTAGAATTTAGAACAACAATTTAGTAACATGGAATTTCACTTTGACTTATTCTGACCTTTCAAAAAGCTGGTCTCCTTTGTGTTGTTGTCCTTTCTTTTCACAATGAGTCATATGAAAGAAGTTTCACATTCAACACCATAGCATCTTGAAAAATTTGCTTGCACCTTTCTTCGAGAGAGTGAGATCACTCAAGATCGCTACCACTCTCACATCTGTATGCTAAAGCTCAGTTTAACATAGTATAAAGACTACAGATGGGGAAACACTCTGACCAGCACCAAGCTCACCACCTTGTTTAACTCACACAAATACTGAACGTTAACCTCCTGAGACTCTGCGCACTCATATGAGGACATTACATTTCTGCCTCTCAGACCCACTTTTAAACTTTGACCTATTAGCCACATTTAGGGACACTGCCCACGCCACGTCTGATGGTGATATCACAACATTACACCCATTTCAGTGAATATAATGGCAGGAATATCTGATTTCTACAGCAGCTCCCGAAGGAAAATAGAGAAAGATAAAAATTTATATCCAAATTTTCAGAATGAAATCAGTGTACTTATGTATAATAACATCTCTAGCTTGATATGGCATTACACATTTTAGTAATAGCTGCAAAGTAAAACATCAATAATTGTTATGTAATTGTTTGAGGACATTGGGATTATGTAACAATATAGATTTTTGCAAAAAACAATTCCTGTAAAAAGAGAGGTTTAGCTATTATACTTATTAGGTCTTACTTATCCCAAATAGAATGTAGAAATAAAAAATGCACACCAGACAAAAGCTCAGGTCTCAGGAGGAAAAAATGTCAGTTTGTAATTTTATGGGTAATGTCCGTGCTGGAACAAGACGTCTTAGCAGGTTCAGAAATTACTACACGAACCCAAAATAAAAGTACTACTACTGATTTGAACAGGTTAGTGTTAATTCGCAAGTTGTCAAAACAGAACTTGGTATCTTACGTTAGTTGGTAGCCTTCTCCTCTGTGTCTTGGGATGAGACATTATCCACCCTCCTTGTCAAGAGAATTGGGAAAACATATCATATGGTTTTCTCTTATTCCTTTCTTGCAGATTGAAACAGCATGGCTAATCCATATTCAGATTAAAATCCATGGGCTGTCATGTTACAGATGACAAATGTCAGATGACTGACCCATACCGGGTCTAGGACCAGCAAGTGTGGAGGTTAGTCTCAGACAAGATAGAGGAAGGTGGTGTAGGCAGCCTCACGTATGATGCATCCTCCAGTTAGTCCTGGCTGCAGACGCCTGCTCGAGGGCCGCCATTCGAAGGCCCTGTGGAGGACATGGCTGGGGTCCTGCAGGCTTGAGTGGGCTGATCATACAGTGAGGTCAGAGAGGGGCTGGCCTATGATTCTGGAGCAGGTGTTCACTGTCCTCTGGAGGTACCTCTTTTGTTTTGTCATAGAGAGGGACTGAATGAATGGGACGGTTGTCATGCTTTCAATGAAGGAGCTATAAAATCGAGGATATTCCTGTTTACCCCAAAGGAGTTTTTCTTCCTCGAGAAACTGATGCTGTTGGCACTTCTTGACGAATACCTCTGTGTTGGCTTCAAAAGACAGTTTGTCATTGATGACAGTGCCCAGGTATTTGTACTGGTGCATAGTTGGTTCCCTATGAATGATGGCTGTGGTCCTCCCAATGTCATTCTTGGAACGTTCCTCGCTCTTATATTCTTGCAGGTAGTTAACATATAATATTAGTTTCCAAGCCAAAGGTGGTAAGGAGTTGTAGTGACAAACACCATAAAAATCCCGACATATAAAAACATGAAGCACTTATGTAAAAACAATAAACTGCTGTAAAATCGACAAACACCTACACAAAACCAGTCGGTGGCAACACAAGCAGGAGAGCACATCCCAAACTATACAGTCCTGTTAAAATGCCCAGTGGAGTTAAGTTACTTGATTTAATCACTCAAAATGTTATAAAGTGGCAACAACCCCCAAAGCTTGTTTTGTTTTTCCGACCATTTATAGTGTAGCTTTGTTTGGTGACACACACATTCATTATGAAACATTTTGGTACATCCAAATTATGACAAATATTTTAAAAAATTTGAACTGAATACTGCATTCAAAGACAGTGTCCCATCCATTCCCATGAAACTTGTTCACTCACAACACACAGCAAAGAAACCTCACCATGGCTTCAGTCTCTTTGGCCCATAGAGTGCGTGCCCTGGATTCCTTCTGGAGCCAAGGCGGTTGAGAGGCTGCACATCTTCCTGGTGACACCACATGAATTGGACGAAATAATTTAATCATGCACTTCGTCTTCTAGACTGTTCTAAGATGTTGGTAGACCAAGTGGATCAAATTGTGATGATACAAAGAGTCATTTCCGGGGGGTTGTCACGCTCATTCACCGTTCACCATTTCACAGCTGCTGCTTTTTTTTTTTCCAGTGACCCAGGGAAAAATGTTTTTTCGGGCCAGTCACATGATGAATGTGGAAGTTGCAATACACAATGGGGCAACTACGCCACAAGTGCTTCACAGCCCAGGCCGGTCCCTGGTCCAGGCACATTCTCCTCTGGACTTCCTTCATGTTATTGTGACAGAGAGTGAAGTTTGTGTTGCTGAAATAATGAAACGAGTATTTTGAAAAATGCCTTTTGAATTGCTTCTTCCCAAAGAGTGTCAATCTGATCTGACAAGAATGAAATCCATGTTGACTTGCCTCATTTCAATTTTGAAAAACTATCTGACTCATATTGAACAGATTTGATACATCTGTCACGTCTCACATGAAAAATTCTGTTCCAGACAGCTTCTCAACTTCCTAACAGGGAAATTCTCAGGGAAACACTGAATCCTTATTTTTTTTTCTTTAAAAAAAAAAAGAAAAGAAACATTTGGGCTAACGGCAGTTTGAATCCCAAAATAGAAGTGGAGCTTGTAGCTGAAATGTGCACGTGTGCGTCATTTCAGCAACTTTACCACAAGCAAAAGCTCACATGCTCGTACTCGTGCGTACGTACACACACTGGAAGGACGCAAACACACACACACACACACACATGCACGTACACACATATTGACGGGGAACAATAGACATAGAGGGGACACCTGCTCGCCTGATACACCCTCCTCCTCCTCCTCCTCCTCCTCCTCCTCCTCTTCATCCTCTCTCCCTCTCCTCCATTAGGATTCAGTTCAGGGCTCGGCTCTGTCTCCGTGAGTAGGTTAGCCATGCGTGTCATGGCGAAATCCAGTGAATGATAATGAACTAAGTGTGTGTGTGTGTGTGTGTGTGTGTGTGTGTGTGTGTGTGAGGCAGGAGGAGAGGAGGTGGCATGCTTGCTGAATCACTCCCTCTATCCATCCCTCCATCCACCTATCTATCCATCCATCTATTCCTCCTCCACCTCTTCCTCGTTGGTGGTGTGTCGGCTCGAAGGACGGCCCCCGTGCTCTGACACACTCACACACACGCAGACACACACCTCCGCGATGTGTCACTACCAATTCCACCTGCCTCCTCCCGTCATTCCCCGCTCGCTGTTCCATCTACCTACACTTGCTCTTTTCCCTCCTTTTTTTTTTTTTTTTGTGCTCTCTCTCAGTCTATCTCTCCACCCCTCCTTGTCCTCAACCCCCCCCTACGCTGTGTGTCACCGCTGCCGGGAAGAAAGAAAAATGCTCCGGCCGATGAAAGTGAGAAGAGAGAGGAGAAAAGAGAGAAAAGAGTCAAAGAGGAGAAGATAGTGAAGCTGGAGTGTGTTTGGAGCGCAGCGATGCCTCCGTCCACCGCGAGCCGGACTCTTCTTTGATGGAATATCCCGGAGAGCGGAGGGCAAAAGGAGGGAGAAGAGGAAGAAGAAGAAGAAAAAGTAGAGAAGAATACAAGGACTGAGAAGGCAGGACAGCCAGCATTCGCCTCAGGAGGGTATGGAGACACGCAGCAATAAGAACAAAAACATATATAACATGCTCTTGCCAATCATTTCTCTAACAACTTCAGCTCCTCTGTCCCTTTTGGCATTTTTCATTTGGGTTTTGATCTCCCTCCCTCTCCCTCTCTCTCTCTCTCTAATACACTCTCCAGTCCTCTCTCTCTCTCTCTCTCTCTCTGCTGAGTTGTGTCCACAGGCTCTGTTTGGGATTTTGACTAATTGTGAAACTATTCTCCGGACTCGAGCAGAGAAGAGACTTTCTCTTCCCTCCATTTCTTTTTCATTCTAATTAACTCCCCCCTGTGCAGACCCTCAAAGAGCTTCTCTCTCCAACTCTAAGTCTGCCTCGCTCTACCTCGCTCTGTTTTTTCCCCTCTCTCCATCTGTCTGCCTTTGAGAAGCAAATAATTGGATGTGGAGATTGGCTTTTCTGTGGCTGAGCCGGAGGATTGAGGCTGCACCTCACACACATACAATTACACACACACACACACACACACCTGGAGCTCAGGGTGTGTGTGGTTGTGCATGTGTGTGAATGTGAGCGCTGATGGGAGCTTGACACACTGCAAGACCCTCCGCATCAAGTCATTTTTGCGTAGACTTTAAGGGTCATTTTGTTCTTGTCAACAGATATGATGAAAAGACCAAAACCAACAACGTGTTAGTGCGTCTTTCAGTACTTTCCATCCTCTCTCCTCTGTCTGTGGCTCTTCAGGACAGAGACGTAAATCTTCACAAATATATTTTTTCATATCTCAAGAAAATCTAAATCATTTCCTTTAACAGCTGGGCACTGTAGTTTTTAGTAAACCTTACTCAAACAGGAGTGAATAGCGGATATACTGGGGACTATTTTTAGCCACGAATGAATACACACTTGATGCTCCAGTGAGCTATTACATGATATGCAGGTGCATGTAGGACGGACTCAGAATTAACTATGAGGAAATGTGTCATTGGTGACAACACAGGAAATACTGTATCATTATTTTTTTTTTAGAAACTTTTAATTTTATTTATTACTCCAGTGCAGTGACCTGCTTCTTCTTCTTTATTGCTTCAAGTGACAAGAACTTGTAGAAAATTCTCAAAACAAGCTCATTTCATTAGAACATGTTTTCACTTGTTTTACTGAAATAAGGTTTAAGGACTCCGTTAGACAAAAATGATTTGATAATGCTGAGTTGAGTAAGAAGAAACCCTAAGAAAAAGACAGAGAGAGAATTTGTTAGCTTGTGTGGCCGAGAGACCTTTGAAGAGATAAGTGGCAATTTCCCTGGAGAGAGAGAGAGAGAGAGAGAGAGAGAGAGAGAGATGGAGAGAGAGAGATGGAGAGGATGAAGAGGAGGCTTGAGGAGCTTCTGAGACAAGAAGACATGAGATGTGTTGTAATGCTGGTGAGCTACAGGCTAGCTGATTTAGTGGAGGACACACACACACACACACACACACACACACACACACACACACACACACACACCGACACTTAGAAGAGATGTAAAGCTGCTCTCGCTACACTTTCTGCTCTGAGGCATGGGCGCCAAGTCTCAAGTGACGAACAGGAGACCCTCCAGAGCCTTTACCCACACACACACACACCCACACACAGCTACACACCTTAACACATTTTACACACTCAAGACACACACATACACACAAAACCACAAATGGAACAAGAGGGACTCCGCTTCAGTGGGACCCTTTTCACAATTCTTTTTTTTTTTTCCAGCCACTTCTTTCTTTCTTTCTTTCTTCTGCTGTATTTCATTATTCACCCTGTCTCTCTCTCTCTCTCTCTCCTCTTCACCTTCCCGCCCAACCACACATCTCCCTCCTCCCTCTCTCCTCCTCCTTGTTCTCCTCCTCCTCCTCCTCCTCCTCCTACTACTACTGCTGCTTAGCTCCATCCAGTCCAGTCTCATTGTCCTCACACACACCTCGCTGCCGGGTGTGTGAGCGCGCGCGTGTGTGCATGTGTCTCTGCGAGGACGGGGGTGCAGCCGGTCATTTCTACACCACAGCGCAGCGGAGCGCCGGGTTCCACTCTGAGGTGAGTGCTTGTCACCTCCTTATCCCATAAACACACTTTTCACTGTTTCAGCCTGTAATTTAGTTTCTAACACTCTTTAAAGTGTCGGTGTGCTGTATTATGTCATGTATAGAGGCAGAGGATGGTGTAGCGTGTGTGTGAATTTCTGTGTGTGTGTGAGTGCTGCTTGCCTTAACAGGGGTCAAAGGTGCTGGCAGTGACTTTTGAATGGCTGTAGGATGGATATGGAGCTGAGATTGTGGCTCTGGCTTGTCCAGACTGCTTGTGTGATTATGAGTGAGAGTGTGGGTGTGTTGATCTGTGTGTGTGTGTATGTGTGTGTAGCCAGAGGGTGAGCTTGGCTAAGTCTGTACGTGCTCTGCTTATGAATTACTGACCACGGCTTGAGTCTTACTTCCCGCTAGTTCACATTGAGCATGCAAACACTCCCTCTTTTAGCTTTTTCCTCTTTTTTCCTTTCCATCCATCTATTTCTTTATCTGTCTTCCTCTTTTCTCATTCTGACTGATTTGACTTCAGTGACTTAATTGGCAAGCCTGCGTATTGGAAACTGCCAAATCCATGTATAAAATGCAAATGCTCAAACAACCAGCCAACAGTTTATATGTTAAAATTATCTCTACTTCTTCTACCGTCTTTCTTTCTTTCTCCCTCGGTCGCCCTCTCTCTCTCGCTGTCACACACACATATACACACATTCCATGGCAGATTTAAATATTTCCCGGCGGGGTTGGAGGGTGAACAGAAATAGATCTAATTCTAAATCAGGACGGAGAGCTCGGCTCCGGCAGCCTCGCCACCCTCCCTCCCTCCCGTTACAGCCAGCAGCTACAACACTTGCGCTCCAAAAAAAAAAAAGTTCAAAGATTAGTATGT
The DNA here is from genome assembly GCA_037975185.1 of Centropyge bicolor. Lineage (NCBI taxonomy): Eukaryota > Metazoa > Chordata > Actinopteri > Pomacanthidae > Centropyge > Centropyge bicolor. The sequence goes on along the minus strand of JBBMOC010000063.1, from coordinate 641,979 downwards.
ATTAGTAGTATGAAATAGCAACGCTGAGACATTGCCAAATCCCACACACTTTGGCCTCGATACTGGACATAGGAGGCGTGAGGACAAAAGGGCGTCTCGGTTTCGGAGATTTAGAAACAATGCAGCTTTCTGGAATTAGGTGTTTTTTTGTCAATCTGCGCTGCACCACACACAGAATAATGATAAAAATAAACACAGGAGATTTTTAACGTGCCCGATTTGCTTCATAGAAACTTGACTTTTGAAAGATTTTGGGGAGTTTAAGCTGTATGGATTTGTCTGTTCCGGCTCTTGGCTGCTACAGTAGCTGGCTGCGCTGGAGAAAGCAGCCGGATTAAGCCTCTAAGACCGGAGTTAAGATACAGATCTGGAGTTGATGAGCTCCTAGCTGCCTGTCTATCTGCCCACCTGTCTGCCTGCCTGCCTGCCATGTCTATGTGTCAGGGCTGACTTCAGAGCGGTGATAGGATAGGTCATGGCCCGCCAGCTGCCTCCAGCGGTCCTGGAGAGGGACAGAAAGAGGGAGATGTGGAAGGGGTAAAAGAGGAGGAGGGGGGAGACAGAGGAGCAGGTTGAAGGAATGTGTGTGTTCATATGTCTGAGTGTGAGTTTGTGTGAGCGATAAAGCAGGATGGGGGTGGGTGGGTGGGGGGTAGGATAAGATGTGCTGAAGGCTTGATAAGCAGCACCTGGCTTGAGAGAGAAAATAAAAGATAAGAATGAACAAAGGGGGATGCGAGGGTGGGGGCTGTAGAAGCCTCCACTATCTACCTACAGTCCGGACGGACACCACATCAAGACCCACTCATTCTTTACCTCTCCCTCCTCCTCTCCCTCCGTCTCCCTCTCTAACCGCCCTCTTCCTCTCTGCTCTTTTTGACAATGAGCCGACAGCAAAGAACAAAAGAAGACATAATACATGCAAACCCTCCTCTCTCTGCAGTCAGGAAGGAGAGGAGGAGGAGGAGATGGGACAGAGAGAGGGATGAGTAAGGCATAACATGTAAGGCGATTGCGGTAATCAAATTATATAAAGATAAATAAATAAAAAATAAATAAGCTGCAGTGTAGTTCCTCCAGAAAAGTCAAACTGCTGTACCTCAGTGGATGAACCCTGGGATGCAAAATTTACGTTCATGTGCCGAAGCTCTGAATGAGCTGATGGATGTCAAAAGGAGAGAATACTTCTTGACTTCAACACTAAAAACAACCAAAGTTCACAGTTTTCTGACAAGCCACCTTTTGTGTTAGCTCGAATAATGACTTTCTTCTCTCATAAGCTAAGACGGAAGTAGCATGACGTGCCAAGAAACCCTCCGAGTGGGGAGGCTGGACGAGTGCTTCTGCATACAAAGTGTGAATCGCACGCTGATGACTGTGAGATTCACATCCCATCCTTTACTAACGTAACCACGGCCGAGATCAAAACTTTAATCCAAACCTTAAAGAAAACTACAGTTGAGGCCTGGACACCACTCCTGTCCATCAGAATACTATCGTTCTCAAGTCCATACTGTTTAGACCATAACTACAACCAATCAGATCTAAAGCACTGTACACTGCAGCCTTCAAGTTGTAATTCCAAATTGGAGATGTTGAGAATTTCTGACCATAACAATGTCCCAATATCCCATTTGGTGAAAAGAACTTCAAGTGTCAACGTACCATTGGCAAAGTGGCTGCAAAGCCTCCATTGTCGATGGTTACGTCTAAAAAGTATTCACCAATACATTTGTTTTAGCTCATATAAAAGGAGTTGTAGTTTGTTTGAATCTACTTTAATACAGACTCGTGAATGCTACAAACTAATTTATGTTATTTATATAATGTGACTACAAGGCTTGCAGTTGCGAAAACTATCTTAGAATTTTTTTTTCTCTTCTTCCCATTCTGCCGACATTGTGGGAATGCAGCAGAACTGCTGGTATCTCAGAACATGTCGACATGACTAAGAATTGCAACACAGTCAGACGATCATACAAATAGGTTAAGACAAAATATAGGTGAACTATAACATCATTACCCAACCCCATGTAAACCAACCTCCTGGTTTAACCACTGGGCTTGCCAGATGTGCCCACTTATTATTTTTACTCACGCATTATTAGCGACGTAACAGGTACATTCACTTTCAGTATTACTTGTGGTTAAACTTGGAAAACTGTTGGCTTGTAGACCTCTGCCTGATGTTCTGACCATTCGTGATTGTTTCCCTGTTGGACCAACTTTGATGTCGCCATGTCCAAAATGTTAGCTTTTTTTCTTTATTTGTTCGTGAGGCAATGACCTTTTTCGCATATTTAGTTGTTTAGTTTCGACAACTTGTTGAAAGTAAAACTTGGAATTACTCAAAAAAGGGACAGTAATGATGTTTCTGTTCAGTTTTGAATGGGTCATTCATGGCTGCCGGCCTCGTAGAGCATCGACAGGATAGCTTGGCTTGTCCCTTTGATTGCACTCACTTATTCAGCCCAGCTGATAATTAATGGTTGCTGTGTATTACACATATTAGAGACCCCCATACACATGCAGCGATTCCACTCTGGCAGTGATTTTAGCTGTGGTAATTAAAGAAGTGTTAGCGGTGAGTGAATAAAACATGCATCAATCCCTCTTCCCTTCATTTGAACTTCCCTCCTCCATTCTCTCTTCTGGTTGTTTTTTTTCTCCCTTGTCTTTTATCTCTTTTCCTCTTTTCCTTCTTTTATTGTCCTAATCATCATCCTCTCATCCTTCCTTTTCCTCTCCTTTTCTCATGTTGTTCTGCTTTTTCTTTTCTTCCTCCGCCTCCTATTATTCTGCGTCTTTCCTCCTCTCTCCCTGTCCCTGTTCTTCTTCTCTCCTCCCTCCTTCCCCACTCTTTCCTCCTTTATCATTGTCTCCTTGCTCTTACTCTTCACGTCCTCCTCCTCTCTCACTCCATCCCATCCTCCTCCTCTCGCTCCTCTCCGTCGTTCCCCAGAGGTGAACCAATGTGTGCAAGCTGTTGCAGCAAGGGCAGCGCTGGCGTAGACAGAGCTAGTCTAGCAGGGTTGAGATATACAGTGTGTGTGTGTGTGTGTGTGTGTGTGTGTGTGTGTGTGTGTGTGCGTGTGTGTGTGTGCGCGTGTGTGTGTGTGTGTGTGTGTGTGTGTGTGTGTGTGTGTGTGTGCATGCACATATAGACGCTTGGAAACACACACTGTTTCTACTACACACAGACACACACACACACACACACATGCGCATGCACGCCTTGTAGACACTGCAGGTGCTGCATCAAGATAAATGAGCCGTCATTAGCCAATCAGGTCAGCCGGTGGGAGGGCGATGGAATACCGAGGCGCGAGATCAGCTAGTGGAGGTCAAGCCTCTGACAGGGGAGATGTGTGTATTTATGTGTTTCTCTGCACAGAGGGATTGAGAAGGAGGATTCCCTGATTAGATGTGAGCTCTCACAAACTTTTCTTCTTCTCCTCCTCCTCCTCCTCACTGCATGAGCTTCTCCTTCTCTTCCTTCCTCAGTTGCTGTTTCTTCTTTTTATTTTCCCACCAGCGCTCCTCTGGGAAGCGGAGGAGTGCTGAAGATTGTTGTGCTGCCGTTTGACGGCCTAATTGGTATCCTCGGCCCATTGTTTATCTCCTCATTGGCGACTCGTCAGAGTGGAGGAGACAGAGGTTGAGGAGGAATTAAAAGCCTTTCAGAAGTCTAGCTTCCACCTCGGAATTTCTGCAGGAAAAAAAGGTAGATGTCATGTTATGTTTTTTTTTTTTCATTTTGTTTTTCCCAAAGCACTTCTCCAGGGAAAAAGCTATGAAACCAATTAGAGAGAAAGTTAGACTGGCATATATTCTCATTACAGCACTATAATCAATCAATGTGTGTTTGCCCTCTTAACATTTACACCATGGCTAATGCAAATGGATTTATGCATAAAGTGCTCATTCTCACAGCTCAGGTGTTGCTGGGAAGGAGGAAGGTAAATGATTAACCCCATGGAAAAAACCTCTAATCTCCCTTATTCTCTTCCTCTCTCTATGAATGTGTGTGTGTGTGTGTGTGTGTAGGGGGCTTTCAGGACGGCCGCTGGCTTTCTTTGATCACTAATCCTTTCCTGGCCTGACTTTCTGTCCCTCGTTCTTTTTTTCCTCTGCCCATCTCTCCGCTCTCCCCTCATCTCCTCTCTCGTGCTCGCCTTGCGCGGCCCGCTGCCATGTCTGCATTGTGAGCAGCTTACAGGCGAAGAACTAGGGCAGGGTGCCCTCTCTTTCTTTCTCTCTCTCTCTCTCTCTCTCTCTGCTCTATCTCCCTCTTTCTGACTCTGTTCTCCCTCTGCGGCTCGCAACTGCTTTACTATCCTCTGTTTTCTTTGGCGCTTGAAGGAAAGGTTTGCATTGTTACAAGTCTATTGTGACTTATTGGTCGCTGTAATTATTCCTTCTTTCTGTGTGGCAAGAAAAGCAAGGGTGGAGTCAAAGCAACTTTGAACACTGTGACTTGCAGAAACGATGCTTCCAATTGAAAATGTTGAAATGTGAAAAATTCATGCTTATCAAGTGGCGTCTTGACCACCTCCTATATTCACAAAGAAATAGGCAAAAAGGAGTGAAAATGGAGGGGGAAAAAAACTTCCTGGAGAGTTCTGAGATGAGTCAAAGTTTGAGCTGTCACATGGACATACAAACATCATACACACTGCCAACACATACACTGCTAATAAGCTGCACGCAACGTCAATAAGGTACATATAGACTGAATTACTGGACAAACACAGCCTTTTAAGATGTCACTTTGGACTCTGGGAATTCAATAATCCATGAAAAGCATAATAAAACAGCGACACACTGGCACACCTTAAGAAACAGGGAAAATCTGCTGAAGTGCAGCTGAAGCTAATATGAGGGTGGGAAAAAAATCAAGTTATCTAAACCAAGTCAGTCTTTTTTAGTAACTATTTGTGTTTTCCTTGACTGTGTCTCTGTGTATCCGTGCCAGCAAACATATGTAGGTTTTATGAGCAATACACCTACCTATGACTAACAGGACGAAGATACCCACTTCATTTGCCTAACTGAGACTGTGGAAGCATCATATTGGTCTCAGCTTGACTTGTGTATTTTTTAAACATAGCTATGACTGTAGCTTTTTCTAAGAAGAGATGAATGATCACAGTGACCAGTAAGACTTTGGCCTATGTACATGTGGAATATGAGTTTCGCAATAACCTTTAAATACAATCACGTCCCTCATTCAACAGTCTTTCATACTTTGTCTCTCCTGGTATTCTCTACATACCCATCCTCCCTTTTTCTGTCCTATCGCTTCTTCCATTTCTATCTTTTTCTCCCAGTCTCTCTCTCTGTTGCTCTGAGATCAGTGTGACCTTTCTGTCCTCTTTTCCGTTCTGTCTCACTCTCGGTTTCAGGTAATCCGTCCAAGCAGCTGAGGCGAGAAATCTCTCGGCTGCAGGACATACACAAAAACACACTATCTCTGTCTCTGTCTGTCTCTCTGTCTGTCTCTCTGTCTCACAGTTCAGATCCCCTCTAAGGCTCCTGCCAATGCCGTACAGCATTATTATTCAGCACGTTCATAACTTCATAGAGGAGCTCAATGGTTGGCCAGACAGTTGTAGAGCAAGTGAGACCTGGTAATCCCCCTGCTCTCTGCCCGGGCCTTGTTAAGCCTTATTCCCCACTGAGGACCTGGAGGTTATAATTAACGTACCTCTGCCAGACCTCGGAGCGGCTTTTTGTAGTCCTGGTCTCACTCCACAAGGGGGCAAGAGAGAAACTTAGAGGAGCCAACAGACAACACAAAGTGTGTTTGTCAGAAGCCTGGGGGAAGTCCAGACCCAACTGTTCTTGTTGAGCACAGATGATGAGGCTGTATCTTTCTCCACAAAAAGTGCTAGAACAACAGAAGACACCTGAACAGATTTTAAACAGAATGAAAAGCCCCTGTAGACTCCAAACAAACTAATTGTTCTAAGTGTCCGACCAGGTCTAAAACAAAAGCGTTTAAATCTGCTCTGAACTCAAAGCAAAGAAAAAAAGCTTCTGTCACTGAGAAGGCTGAGACGCAGGGAGTCTAAGACATGAGGATAATGATTCTCACTTTTGCACTCTCTTGGAGTGTTGCACTTGAACAAACAAAAATAATATATATTTTTTTTAAAAAGAGGCTGACAGAGGAGTTCAAATACTTCTGACTGACTCAGCTTTGAACAGCTGTCCAATCACTGCATGGAGGGGACTGGATTGTTGGAGTATTAGTACATGCAGTAATCACAGTTTGGTCATCTGAATGGTGTGGAGGGAGTACCTTTCAAACACTGGTCGACTACGATTGAAGCAAACTGACCCCACTAAGATGCTCAACCCACAGAAGTCAGTGCAGCAAGTTCTTCCTCTCCACAAATTTCTCTTTAGTGCTGAAACAATTACTGCATCAATCAATGCCAACAACCACTTTGATCATCGATTCATCATTCAACTCCTTTGTCAAGCAAAACAAGCCACTGGAGGACATCACTCTGGGAACTTGTCATTGGCATTTGTCACAAGTTTATTTCACCTAAATGATGAATGAAAGATTAGTCGGTAAAGAAATAATAATCATTAGTTGCTGATCGACTTTATTTAGCTCATTCTGCGCCGTGGTTATACGTCGTCACTGTCGTAGTTTTCATAAGCAAAGTAAATCACACTCGCACCAGATATTTTCACTGTGTCATGAAGTCGATTAAATGGCATTTTCTCTTTAAGTAAGATGGGTCACAAAGTGTAAAGTCAATTAGGACTGAGTCAAAATCACTTGGACTGCAGTGGTAAGTATTGGAATGATCTCACCTTTCTCTTACTTCAAATAGCTATTCTTAACAAAATGGACATACCGACGTTGAGTATCGAGCCGTCCTGGAGGGCGGACATTTCCAGGTGCAGGTGGAGCGGTGATGTGAGTGTATTTGTGTGTGTGTGTGTGTGTGTGTGTGTGTGTGTGTGTGTGTGTGCATTGGGGGAATTTGGAAATGTGTGTGCGTTGAGGGGACAAGCACAAAGCACTGGCCTGTGGAGGAGAGAGAAAGCTCCTGTGTGTTACTGAGTCAATAGGGTCTTTGTTCACTGGGACTGGGAGACAGTTAGCCATGAGGACAGACTGAGACTCCAACGCACCGTAGTGTACCTGAACCTGCCCACACACACACACACACACACACACACACACATGCAACAGCTCACACACTATTGAAATACCTGAGCCCGACAGGACGCCATTAAATCTTTGTCCACTGTTTCTGCTTTACCATCTTATCACTTTTACCCTGGCTTTCTCCTCTTCGCTCCTCACCTCCTTTCTCTCTCTTTCTACACATATATCCATCTTTCCCTCCCTCTTCATCCCATCCACTATTGGCTTCTTTGCGTTGGAACAACAGAAACCGTTTCCCTCTTTTTTTTCAGCCCTCTCGCTTATCTAGACCAGGGGGTTGGTGGGTGGGAGCTTTTACCTGAGAGCAGGACAGAGGGCATTTTGTGTTGGACAAGGGAGCAAGGGACAGCGAGAAGGAGAGGAGAAACAGAGAGCTGGGAGCGGGTGGGTGGAGAAGGGGGGAGACAAGAATGCAACAGATACAGGTAAAAGCTTTGTGCAGCGACCAGAATCAAGCGCAGGAATCCAGGACACACACCGGTGTTAATGTCTATGTGATGGTAAAGGAAGAGTGTAACTGAGGCTTGAGGGAAAAAAAAGAGGAAGATCTATGTGTTTGACTCAATCAGATAAGTGGAAGGGAAATGTTTTTTTTATGCGGCAACACAATGACAGAATGAAGGAACTCAGGAAAGTGCAGGATCACCCCCGATACGACAAATACAAGATGTAAGTAAAATGATATCTATGGACGTTTTTCTAATCTGAGATTTTTCTGCTTTTGAAATGTAATCTGTGAATTCTGTGAGCTATAATGTGCCTCTTAAGCGTACGCCCGCATATAATGACCTAAAAAGACTGTACATGAAAGCAAGTACTTTGGGATTTGAAATATTCGAGGCCACTGCAGAGTAAAACTTCTGCTTTATACACCAGTTTAGAACATGTTGGTGCCTGCTTGATGGGAAATGTTCTGGACGGGAGGTTTCTCAGTGGCTACTTCCATGAGTAGAAGTCAGGCACATGTCAGCATGAATCACGCTCACATACAGTGTTTCTGCTTTGTGTGTGTGTGTGGTGTGTGTGTGTGTCCAAACACAGGCAGGGTATAAATAATGGATAAAGGGTCTAATAAGCTTTCTGTGGAACGTCTCTGGACTGTTGACCATTGGGATCAGCATTAGGATTCTGTCACTCAAACTCAAAGGCACAACACTCAGCTTATCTACTTCTCTATATAGACACACACATAAACACACAAGTTTGCACATACAAATACACACATGCTCATACGTTTCGGCACACACATGCAAACACTGATCGTCTTATCTCGTCGTCCAAACAAGAAGATAACAAATAAACCACATTGTCTGTTTCCACAGAGGATCTCGATAAGACACAAATCAGCTTACACACACACACACACATACGCCAACAAAAACACACACGCATAAACATATACAAGCATGAACAAGGGGACAGAATGTGTTTTCACAAGAATGAGGTTGAAAAAGACAGACAGAAACAAGGATGGATGACTTTGACATTAATCCTACCTGCAGACTCAGGCTCTCTCTGAGTGCCCCTCTTACTTTCCTCTCAAACCCTGCTTCTTTATCTCTCATTTCGTTTTATCTCTGCATGTATTTGCGGCTCTCTGATTTTCCCATTTCCATGCTTGTTGCTAGAGCAGCCTCTGGAAAAGTAGTGATTCCCTTCCAAACTTTGAACTAACTCTTTGTTCACTAGATAAAGATGAAATAAACAGATATGATTTGGTTATTAGCACCTTCCAAGTGTTTATATGTGGGGTTTTGCCTTTGATCTTAAAGGAGAAATTTCCAATTCCATTTCTAAAAGCTGTTTCCCTTCCCACATTATGAGGGGATCAGACTTCACATTATCAACCCAATCTTAGTCTGACCTGGTTGATGTGGGTCATCAGGAACAAAAGTGAGCAACCTTAGCACAGTTACGTACTGGTCAGCTTTGTCCATCAAGTCGTCAACATTAGGATGTTCATGGATGATACTGTGTTATGTGTTGATATTCACTACCTGTAAATCAAAGTGGTTGCATAACATAATATTTTAGGAAATCTAATTTCCTAGAATTTGCTCAGAGTGGGACTAGAGCTCAACTCATTAGAGCCTGTTCCAAATCGCCCGACTCAGTCCACGAGGGTCCAAGCAGCTTGCAGATATAGAAAGTATATTTTGATATATTTAACAATAGAATATACATTGCTATATGCCCATGTGCTTTTTAAAAAAAAGATATGTTACTGGGGCTGCCACTTATAGATGACTATTGTCGTGATCAAAGACCAAATGCTCAGTTCATTTTCATTATAGAGGCACACTGCCTTCTTTAGTGTATATTTCACTTTAATTTCTAATATAATGTCCAAGTGTGTGTGTGTGTGTTTGTGTGTATGTTGGCCACAAGTCTTTATCATCATCAAAAAAGTAAAAAAAAAAAAAAAGTTAAAGATAAAAAATATTTTTTATTTAAAAAAAAGTGCATTGTCATGAGATTATTTTAAAGTGAAATATTGGTATCGGCCTAAATCCATATTGGTTGGACACAGGGAAACAATCCTTTGCAGTCCATTATGCTGCATTAATTGCAGGGGTTACGGCTTGATAGAGCAGAATGAGCTAACCAGCCATTCAGTCGTGGGGATACTTGGGCATATCACTGCCTTGAAATTAATAATTTATAAAGAATAAGTTAAACTTTTATAAAAGTATTCAATAATTCAAATTCATTGCTGATTTCCTTTTCCTTGGCCAATATCACCCACCAGAAGTGTCGGTCTAACCCTGGTTTGGATCCCACCGTGGTTGGTTCACGCATGGTGCCATGCTGTACTCGGGCCCGTGGCTGTTCATTTATATGTGTATTTGTGGATGCACGTGGGCTGCTTTGCCTCCCTCTCCCTCTCTCTGTTAACGTTGACTCATCCATTTTCAGCCAGTTAATAATTCAGAGGGTCTGCAGGCTGTGTTTTCATCTGTCTCATCTCTGTGCTCGCCTGTGAAAGAACCCCTAGTAATTACACACCACCAAAACAAGACACTGACTCCTGATGGCTGGCAGCATGGCTGGGGATGGAGAGCGAGCAAGTGGGGTGGGAGGGGGGAGAAGAAGGAAAGCGGGTGAGAGTGAGAGAAGGAGAGATCGAAGGACAGGAGGGGAGGGATTGGATACACAGGAGACAAGAAGGATACACAGTAGAGAGAGGTGTCTCAGCACTGTTGTAAATCCTCTGCAGGGCCTTGTAAGCTGTCAGACAAGCTGAGGGTGTTAAAGGCATGAAGTGAGAGAGCTACACACACTCGTGGACACACACACGGATCATTGTGCGGAGAGAAAAGTTTACTCCATCTACTGGCGTGACTGGCTCGCTGCTGTGTTTTATGGCTTTCTATTCCTATGTGATTTTCTCTGGCATGTCACATAGGGTCTAAAGCCATTGGGTACAGAGTGGGAGATCTGCAGACGAGGATTAGATGGATATATGCAATGACAGGGGAGGGTTAAAAAAAAGGGCACATGGAGGTTTAATAGCACATATGTACATACACACACACACACACATTCACACACGTATACACTGCATGGCCTCAGGCGTTCTTGTGTCTGCTCGCAGGCAGCCCAGTCTAGCTCAGCTAATTGCCCCCATATGAGACAGGTTGAAGTGCGCATCAATCCCTAAAGCCACATGCACACATACACGCATGAATGCAGACACTTTATGTTTGGTCTGTGTTTTTGTCACCCACTCTCTCCCACTTGTATTCCACACACACACACACACACACACACACACACACACACACACATGGTATACAGTCCCCAGCCAGGCCTGCTGGTGCTGCTGACTCAGGTTGGTATTTAATGAAGCTCTCAGTTTCACCTCGTGTCTCCTAATCTCAGCGCTCCTTCGTGATTGGCTGCTTGCACGCTAGCGAAAAATGTTAACGTTGGGAGTTTAGTGAGCCTTAAGACTACTTCTGCCTGTATGTGTGTGTGTGTGTGAGAGAGAGAGAGAGAGAGAGAGAGAGAGAGAATAATCGAAGCGCAAACACGGATGTAAAGAAAAATGTGAGAAGGAGCATAATGTAAAGGAGTTTTTCTCCTCGTTGAGTGACAGCGCTCAATAGACCGTCACGCCAATCTTTACTGCAGTGTATGTGTGTGTGTGCCGTTTGTGTGACTGACCTATTGACTGAACCTCAGCAACTTTCTCTGCATTGAGTTTCTTGCTGAGATCATTGTGAATATGTGAAAGACACACAGACACATTGCCTGGAGTACTATATCGACAGCTGTCTGCTATATACATTGACTGGATTCCAACAGTTTCCCTGCTGTAAACCTGTCGTCGATATTAAATTATGGTCAGTCAGACAGTTAAGATTTGAAGCCATGTGGTTGCATGTCTGACGATACCTTCCTGACCATGTAGCACAGTGCCTCTGGCGCCTCCTGACTGTGTTCCCAGAGTGGCTCCTTTGAGTTTCTGTCACAATCTGGACTGGACCTTCCAGCCGGGAATGCAATTCTTACCTCACCTGTAGAGATTCACAGTGGGAGGAGTCATTTGTGCCACAAGTGACACTCATTTTAGTGGAAGCTCATGCACAAAGAAATGTTACGAGCGAGGTCAAATATGACGGCCAAGGATCAATTTGATGAGAAAAATCATTCGCTGAGCTTAAAATTCTATTGAAGCAGAAGGTAAAGATTGTGTTTTGCAGATGGTTCTCAGTGCTTTGTTAGCCAGAAATCAATAGAAAAGGCTGATATTGGACAGTTGGACAAAAACCCTGGATTATGCTTGAAGAGGTCTTTTTACACCTGCTCATGTTCTACAATCCTTACTTTCTAAAACTGAAACTCGAAAAACTACAGGATAGTTGTGGTTATGGCAAATGGCAACTCAACTAAACTTGACTTTTTCAGAAATTTGAACAAATTAAAGCTGATGACAATCTAAGTACAAGTTGACTCTGAAAAAGATTGAGAAAAAAATGATCAGTACTGACACTAGAAACGTTGGTACGTCATTGGAGCAGCTAATGTTTGTACAGCGTCATGTTTTATTGAAATATGATTGCTAACACATTCCAGCCAGAGGCCTTCCTCAGAGCACTTATTCACTATCTGATTTCATAACAAGTCTATGTGAAGTGTTTGCGTGTTGATACGACTTAAATTACAGTTCATTAGGTAAAATTTCTCTCTGCATGTTCCAATCGGCCACTGCAAGAATAAGATCAGTGCTGAACATTGATGCCTGTATTGTGCTGGGAGGCACTTTTGCTGGAAGCACACACACACACAGTCAATTATATTTTCACTTCAGGCAAGTCCTTTAGGCAAAGTGTAAGTGAATCCAATTAAGCCAAATAAGGCGAAATCTCTTTGTTGAGTTCACTTAAAAGTTCTAATCAGAAATTTCACTTTGCTCAATATTCATAAAAGAATGAAAACCCCTTTCTTCTTCTTTGATGCCAGATATGCATGTGTGTTCAGAAGACGTCGGGGGGAGAACACTCCTCACGAGCGGTGTGATGTCTTGGCAGATTGCCAGATGAAGGAGAACTGTATTAACGCCTCCCCTCTTCTCCTCCCCCCTCTCTCCCCTCCCCGTCCCTCCGCAGGTTTATGTGGACGCGGTGCATCAGGTAGGCCATGCCCTTCACCTGTGCCTGCTTCTGTGGCCTGAACGGCTTCTGCCGCAGGAAGAGGAAGAAGAAAAAGGAGCAAGTGGAGGAAGAGGAGGGTGAGGAGCTGGAAGAGTGGAGGGATCAGGAGACAGAGGTGTGACAGAGGCGCTGTCGGCTGCCATCTCCTCACCAGGGTTTTATCCTTTAACAGCCTGGAATGTACAAGCCAGGTTACTGCTGCTCAGAACAGACTGTCTAATATAACATATGGGAACATTATATCAGGGATGGTAAAGGGGCTTCAGCAAACACAGACCTTTATTGAAAATTCAGAAATAATTGGGCATTTCGGAATCAGGTACTGTATCTTTTCGCAGTGGTATCTGTGACTAAGGCTTTAGGTTCTGCTTATTTTCTTTTTTTCACACTGCCTAAGCTCAACAAAAACAACAACACTGTCTTGAGCCATATTCCTCGAGATGAATCAGATTGATGAAAATAAAAGCCTGTGAACTCTGAGCTCATCCCCATTACCCATCCCTGCCGCACTCTAATTTTCCCCTGGCAGCTGACTGAGAACTTTGCTTCTGCTGATGTGATTCCAAAAAAACATTTCTTATCTGTTTGATTCATGTCTTGCCATAGCTGGTGTACTGTATAAGGTGGGGAGGGACGTCGGGCCTTAGAAATCCATTATTTCTCTCAGTCATACCTCTCAGCGACGGCCCATCTCTCCCTTCTCCTCCTTAATCGCAGCTCCACGGAGGCTGAATTGGAACCAAAGCTTGGCGGAGCTCTGCACCTCCTCACCTACCTGCTTATGTCAGATCAACTTAGCGAAAACTTCAGCCGAGTGAGAAAGTGTACAGTAATTTCCAAAGTCACCCACGGAGGGCTGGAGCCCATCTCAGTTTTCACGCTGAGCTGGGCCCAATCTAAAGCCGAGCAGCTGTCAAATCAGCAGCTTAGCTGGAGTGTGAAGATAGGAGTCAAGGGTCAGAATGAGCAACAGGGTTTGTGAGAAGTCCCTCCTCTGATGCCGTAGCATCTCTGTCTCATTAATAGGCAGCCAAGTAATTACAAACACACACACACACCGATGCAGAACCATCAATTAATGTCCCCCGGTGGGAGTGGAGTGTCTGTCCGTAAATGCCACTGCGGTGCGCTTCCAGCTGTCACCTGTGTGAGTGTGTGACTCCGAAAGCGTGTGTCTGCGCGCTTGTGTTTCTTCTTGGCTGCAACAATAGACTTTCAAACCTGAAACAAGTGGTTAAGATACCTATTCAGCCGCTGTAGAACTGCCTTTTCAGAGCGCACATCCAGACACAAAGACAAAGACGCACACGCACACACGCGCTCTCATTAGCGTGTGTGATTATGCATGGCACGTCCAGTCAGGCAGTGGAGATGTAATTAACCTTTTCCAGCAGGAAACAGATGCCTGGATGTCACACGCAAACACCCACAATGACATACACACACACAGACACACACACGTCTGCTGTCAGGGAAACAAAGCCAACGTCACGGTGTCACGGAAACAAAGCCCCAAAAGCGCCGCCTGGCACTCTGTGATAATCCCCTCACGCATATTTACATTCAGGGCTTAGAACGCGCCTCGGTGCCGCCGTCTCCACCCCCCCGCCGCACTCCGCTCCCGCCTCAGCCCATCCATCCCTTCGCTCCCCTCCGTCTACCTTTCGGCCTTCCACCTGATTCACCCTTTTCCTTCCTCTGTCTCGACCCCTCCTTCATCTTTTACATCTCGCCCAAAACTCTCCCCTTCGCCTGCTTCATCTGTTTATTATCGGTGGATAGTACATGGCCGTGCATGGCAGCGCCCATAGATTAGCCCCCACTCTCTCTTTCTCTGAATATCAGGGATTTCTTCAGGCGGGCAAAAAGCTGCTTTACGACAGATTAATGGACGGCCCTGATTGTGTCTGTCGGTGTGTGTCTGTGCCTGCGTGGAATAGATTGTCTGTTTACTCATTCTCCTGCTACAAGCGGCGAAATGAGACAAAGCTAAAGCCATTTCACAGTGTAGAGCACCTATTATGATTCACTGTGTTACGACGCAGCCCTAATGAGAAAGAGGGAGAATGAGAAGAGGGGTTGGTGGAGGATAGGAGAGGAAGAGAGAGAAAGACGGTAATGAGAGCGAGAGTTAGATACGGAAGAGGGGGGCTAATGCTAGACAGAGCAGTCATGCTAATTGGCTACAGTGGATAACTTTCTGAGGCGGGGGATGAGTGTGTGTGTGTGTGTGTGTGTGTGTGTGTGTGTGTGGTGAGGGGGGGCAGAGGAAAGAACAGCCTGATCTGTCGGCGTTACACTCATTTAACACTCCCTCCATTTCACCTCTTTAATGAGAGGAATATTCGCTCCAGTAATGGCGAAAGACTTGAAATTGGTAACGATTTGTTGCTCGCACACACACACACTTGGAGGTGGTAAGGAGGGATCGCTGGAGGGGAGGATGGTGTTGACGGGGGTGGGTGTGTGTTTTCCCTCAAGCACCACAACCCAGTCCTTTATGGATCATGGCAATTTTCAGGGATTGTAACTCAAGGACAAACAGCTAAAAATAGAGGGGTGGTGCACGACTCCTGCGATAGCGGGGAGGGGAGGTGGGAGGAGGTGTGTGCGCGCGCGCGTGTGGGTGGGGACAGCGAAAACGAGTCCTGTCGCATTAGATTTGGGTCAGAAACGAGGGAAGAGCCGACGAAGCGGAGAGTGTTACAGACGGTGGGGAGATTCATCACTCGCTGCTCCCTGTACCTCTCGCCTGTCTCCTTCAACATCTCGCCCCCCCCCCTTCTCGCCAGACAAGAAGGCAAACCGCTGGAAAGACAAAGGAGAAGTAGCGTGGCAGAAAAGAGAGGGAGAAGTGAATGTATAATGTGAGAGAGAGGGACTGAAGCACATCTAGGTTAGATAATATTATAATATATGCCATTTGATCCTAGGCACTTGTTGTATAATCAGTGCATATATAAATTCATACAATCAAAGTTCCCAGTGAAGAATGGTAGAGCCGTGGGTGTTTTTCCATTTTAAACGTATAGTGTGACTCTTTCAGAAAGATGATCATCTGCTTTATTGTTGATGAAAAGAAGTGTCACTGCCATGTCTATATGTTAGCATGGAGCTAGTGGGTATAGATGAGCTAAGCATGAAGACAGAAGCCTTTATACAAGAAAGTGTATGTGCACATGCCCCAAAATGATTCCTTTGCCCCAATGGGCCGTGTATTGGTTTACCATATGTATAGTGTAAGAGGTTTACCCCATAATCCTGTCCACAAGAGTGCCTTGCTCAAGGAAATCCTCACCATTTCAGTCTCACTGAGGAGCTGAATCTCTAACACTCAACTCTTGCAGTGACAACCTAAAAAAGTTTAGTCACATGTGGCTAAACTTCCAGTGGCCTCGTGTTTAAGATGCATGCAATATAGCTGCAACATACCCAGTTAGATTTTGGCCAGCTATCATTATTACTTGACATTACATTTCTCCCCAAGTGTCCTATCTATCTACTGTCATTGTCAAATAATGGCACAACTCCAAATGAATAATCTTTAAAAGAAAACTTTATTTATTATCAACTCAGGCAACAGTGGTGAATAAGCATGCACATACACTCACTTTCCTTCCACTGCCTACCTTGGTTTGTATTGGAATCAATGAGTGTATGTGCAGTAAGCGCTCAACATCTAAGAGCACCTATACAGGCAATTTGTTTGATTCATCGTTCATTCGATTCATGACAATGTTAGTGCCGTTCCTCAGGGAATGGAACCCTCAACCCTGGAAGTGTTACTGCCATACTATACGCTCCCGTCAGCGCGTCCTACCGTGCCTTCAGCCTGTTGTCCCTCCATTACTTTCTCCTTCCCTCACACACATCTGTGCTGTTTTCCTAATGAAGAGGAAAGCAATGGTCCCACCTTGGCTAATTAGGAGGACTGAGATGCAGAGCGCTGATTGACTGGTGATGCAGTCCAGAGGGAAGCGCCAACGCCGACCGCTTAGAGCTCCCACCAGCATCAGAGGAGGGAGTGGGGAACAGGGAAGCCGAGAGGGGAGATAAAAACGAGCGACGGAGGAGGAGGAGGAGGAGGAGGAGGAGGAGGAGAGAGATATATAGCGTAATTGAGACTGTAATGGGTTTTGTCAGGAGCACCTGTCAGGGTCAAGTTAAAACGGCTTTGGTGAGAGAAGAAGAGAGGGATGAGAGGATGGGAGAGGAGAGAAGGGGCCAATTGGAGTCAGGATCCCGGTGAGGAGAGGCCCTCGTCCATGCCAACCTCACCTGATTGCCAATTTGTGCCAGTCTACAGACATCAAACGCCAATACGAGCCACAAGCGGACCCACAAACGCTGCTGATTGGAGAGTGCTAACCAGCTAAAAGCACCCATACACACTCAATCACACACATGCGCAAACTCACGCTGACAAGTCACCTACGCTGGCTGATTGGACACATCTAGGCGCTTAACAAGGTGTCCACGGTGTAGACCTAAGCCGTGTGATTGGAAGATAAAACCGCCGCCGTTAAATATCTAATTCTCCCTCACGTCCAGATAAAAAAGAAGGTGCAGTGCTGATTAGATTGCAGCCTGCTGTGCCAACCTCAGGCCTGCGCCATGTTCATTACCAACCCTCACCTCCCAACCCCAACAAATCCTATCTCCTTTCGTTCTCTCCTGCCAACACCAAATACTCTGTTTGTGATGGAAAAGCAATCCTGACACCCTCGAGAGTTGAGGTCGATGCCGGAGGAGTGATGAAATTAAGCTGAGTAAAATTTATTTATAAATGGCTGTTAAAGCTGCACCTGGCTGTTTAACACGGTGACAGCGCCGAATGGCAGCGAGACATAACTGATTGAAATTTAAGGCCTCGAGAGCGAGAAATTCTGTCAAGGCTGTGTCAGTAAATGTGCCGCTCTCGGTCTGAAGAGCGAGGTGATAAAGAGGTTCAGCCGTAGGGACAAAGTTCTTACTCTGTACTGTGTACTTTGTTCAGTTTCTCAAAAAAAAATGTTTGCTGCAATCAAACAGTTTGATGCCTGAATTTTATTTAGGCAAACAGTGAAAAAAAAACATTTCACCAACATTTTCACCTTGCCTAATAGGAAAGACACATTTTTGCATGGTACAAATTTGAACAAATAAAAAGTCATACAACTGATATAAAAATCAGTTTCATCATCTAGAAGAACAGAAGGACAACCAGCTGGCTTTTCTAGCTATATTAAACCATAATTCATGCTTAGTGCTCCACGGGGCCGGAGCTACCACTGAGGACACTGAGGACATGCCCTCAATATTTAGGTGGTTTAGGACTCTGGGGGAAGGTTGCACTCGACTCTTGTGGATATTTTATAGGCTGAATCAATGTATTAAATTTTAGATTCATTATTTCCCCACCAGATTTTCATTCCTTGCAGCTACAGAATCAACTGGCAGCCATTAAACCATTTCAAAACCCACTGGATTATCTGAGAACTGTGTTATCACCGAGCTGAAAACATGGCTGTTTTTTTGCAGATACACGCTTTTCACAGACAAAAGACCTTCATGTCATTTGATATAAAAATTAAAGACAACAAACCTGAATGGTTAACTGAATCAAACGTTAAAGGAGCAGCAGCATTTAGTCTGCAACCTGCAGTTCCCATAGTGCAATGCAATAATGTCTTACATTAGATCCTCCCTGATTCTGAAACATCCACTTCTGTCAAAACCTACACTTTCTCACTGTAACACAGTAAAATAAATGCGTCTCCAGCTCCAGCTGACATAACCCTGATGACATTGTCAATGTTGTTTTTTCAGACTCCTTCAGTTTCCTTCAGAGCCACAGAAAAAATTACACAACTGTTTTAGTGAACTGAATTTCATGTAGAAAACCAGCAGTCAGCCCAAAAAATTCCAAATGATTAAAAACATTTTGTGACTTGATTTGGCATGACTTTATTTTTGGTGTTGGAACTGTTTCTTGGGGATGGCATCCTGAGCCTGACGACCTCAGTATTTCTAAAATCCTACGGTGCTCCACTGCTCAAGCACCATGTTTATCTTTATTTATTTTATATTTCTTCTAGAGTTCGTAAAAACCTCAAGGTCGACTCAATATGTTTTGCAAGTACAAATACAGCATCAAAGCACCACAAATGAACTCTTTTGATTTAAATCCCCCGTGTCTCTCCCTGGCCTTCACCGCTGAATGGAAAGAACGAAGAAAAAAAAAATCTTCAAATAATGTGCCACCACCTCACTCGCCCTGAGGTGACAGCAGACTCAATTTAGTGGAACATTTGCTATTAACAGTTGTGATCTAAGATTTTTTTTTTCTTAATTTTTCTGTGCACTACTCCTGCGCTGCTTTTTTTCTGTAAATACTCACCAGGAAATTACTGTGACACTTTGTGGAATATAACCTGGTTCACTGCCACAGTTTGGGTTTCAGAGCAGTTTTGCTTAACAGTCTTAAATGTCAGAATGTAATAGGGGTAATGAGAACATTTTAAAAAAAAAAAAAAAACAGCAGCAGAGTCAGCAGCAACTCTGCCAGCAAAATCCAATTTATGTCTATTTTGAATTCTGAAAATCTTCGGATTTAGTGGGCTGAAGGTTAAAGGAACCACACAGCTTGATGGATGCTTTTTTTTTTTTGTCAACTTCCTCCACAAGCCCTAACTCCATAATTTCTACAACTGTGCTCACACGCATTTTCCCATTACTGTTATGCTATTTAATATTTACTGTACAGCCTCGAAATGTAAACTTCATATCGAGCTGTATGCAAACTTTTCTAATTGGCTGAGGGCTGTGAGTGGATCACAGGTCAGGTGTTGCACATATCTGATGCCAAATCACCACTATCAAGGAGAGATGAATGAATTCCTCTCGCCTCCTTTCCTCAGCCCTTTCTCTTCATCCTGCCCCACCTCCTGTTCTCATGCACACGCAGACATCCACCGGAGCTGGTCGATAACAGAGCGGGTATCGAGCAGTGGCTGCGGTCTAAATGAGAGTTTGATTTCTCAGGGGGTGTTAGCCCCGGTAACTACGGTGTTGAGTCGCCATCAGAGACCTCTTTGTCAAACGCTCATTGATGAGGTGCGTGTGTGCGTGCCGCCAGCGCGCGCTTTAAACATCTTTTGATTTAGTTGTGCTGAAGAACAATACTTTTCATTAGAGGCTGATAGCATTCATTAAGAGCAGTTCAGCAGGGCCACTAATTCTCCTTGAAAAACAATGAAACGGAGCAACACATAGCAGACAGACAGACCTGTCCCGATTGCATCTGGAGTCAATTCTCCAAATTGTTAGTTCATCAGAGCTCCGAATAGGTGAAAATTAGCTGGCTAGTCTTTGTTCAGGAAGCTGTGGCAGCGAGCCTTTATGCTCAAACTGCAAATACACTTTGTGTTGTTTGAGCCCATTCATAACATTTACTAAGCCACTGATATTGTCTAAACCAATAAAAAGCCCGTGCCTTTGATCCAATATGTGGCCAAAGCCGTTGAGCACATAGCAAACCACTCTCCGAACCAGATTCCATCCATTATTTCCGCTTCGCTCTGAGCGTCCGGACTTTGAGTTTGTTTGACGGGATTTGTGTTTGTTGTTTGTAGCATCTCACAAATTCTTTCACCGCTGTTAGTCTCCTGCACTCGCTGCCACCCAGCAACACACACAAACAGCCTGTTTGTCGGCGCCTGAGTGTATGTGTGATGCTTTCTCCTTTTTTTTATTCTATTGAGTTTTTATATTATTCACATTGCGACGGGGGAACAAGTGAGGCAGAGATGGAGAGAGAAAAACGGAGAAGGAGGAGGGACCTTTGACAGAGGAGCATTGACGAACAGCTCGACATAGTGAGATACATAAACATGAGGTCAGAGAGTATCGCAGTGGGAGACGGAGAGGGAGGAAGGAGAAAGGGCAGGAGGAAGAAAGTGTGTGAGAGTGAGAGCAGGGGAAAGACAGATATACTGCATCAGAAAGGTTGTCTCTCATTGACAAGCTCTCACTCTGTTCAGGAAGCCACCAATCAATGCTTTGGCGCGGCGGGGCATGCACACACACACACACTTACACATCAACGTGCAAGGTACTGTGTGTGTGTGTGTGATGGAGGAGAGGATGTGTGCTAGGGGTCTGCGTGCTGCAGGAGAGTGTGTGTTTGAAATGCAGAGCACGTCAAGAGTCCTAGGGAGCTCCTTTTGCAGCAAAGCCTCATTAAAGAGACACTTGCCTTAAAGCAAGGATATACTGCCAGACCACACACACACACACACACACACGCTCAACACCAACACTAGAGATTCACTCAGGCTAACAGAAAGTGATGCACACGCAGAAGAGGTTTCGGACAAATCGAATAGAAATCTCTGTGAAGAAATAAATGTGGAGCGAATGGATGGAGGAATAAATGCGGTGTGTAGTAAATGTCCTCCACTCCAATCCTTTTTTCCATTTCCTCTCCTTGTTCTCCATGTGAATAAAGTTTAATTTATCCACTGGCTGCCCCTCCCCCCATCTCACACTAATATTATATTCATGTATATTTGATTGTGTCAACTCTATGGAGATTGGCTATGCTGTATTTTGTGTGCCTTTTAAATATGCATCTATGAATAAATAATGTCTGTATCCGCTGATTGAAAAAGCCATATTGCCAGAAAGCCATGATGAAATGATAATGTAATATCTGTCCCTGTGTTGAATAAAGCAAAGCACCCTTCATTCTTCCCCCCCCCCCCCTTTTTTTAAATTCTCTCAGTAAATGAAACCTAAAGCTCTGCGACTGCACCTTACACTGCCTGATGACATTCTCTTGTACGGTTTGCACTGCTGCTCTGAGTGTGTTTTAATAAAGAGAAAGCCTCTTTCTATACATCTGAGTGCTGTGTGGTTGTTTGGAGATATTAATAAAGAGAAGCAGGCCGTTCCCGAGCGGCTCCCCTGCTAATTGACAGTGATAGCAGAGACTCGTCTCCTGGGCTGATGTTGGGAGCCTAATAAAGATGCATTACTATGAGGATGTGAGAATGATGCAAATCGTGTCCCCCCCCCACCCCTTCTCCCATCTCCCCCCTCCCGTCCTCCTCCTCCTCTCCCCACGCAAGCTGATTAAACTGATAAACTGTGCCAAAAAGAGAGAGAGAAGGGGATCTAAATAACCCTGCGGTGTCGCACTGTAAATAAAACACACACACACACATGCACGCATGCACTCGACAGGCAGCCGCTGCCGCTCGTGGCTTTGATATATTCTCATTAGCATAGCAACAGCGAGCTGACCATCCGCAAGGGATACAGTAACCCAGGCAACCAGAGCTGGCCAGTCCAACTGTGGGAACCAGAGGCACAAATGGAGCCCTCCTCCCAGTCTCCAACCTCATGTATCAACACTCAGGGGTCTGAGCAAACACACCGCCAACATTTAGACCCAAGGGTGGAAGCAATGATTTGCAATTGTTACCGTTGCGAGTGAGCAACAATGTATACACGGAGTAATTTTACTTCAATCATCTTCCAGTTTGCTGAATTTTGAATAGCCTCGAAGATGTGCAGGCTCTCCACAAGAAAACAAAGTTATAAATTTACATGTGTTTAGAGAGGGCAAATCCAAAACAAGAAGCAGCGGATACACTTTATTTCTTTATGCAGATTATTTTGTTGTAGTTAAAGCTGGATATCGAACATCAGTGCTTTTTGAGTTCAGGCCAAAAACGCATCTGTATAATCGAATAGCAAAAAGTATCAAGAGGTTGGCACTGAATGCTCGACTGACTCGGATGCTTAAAATATCCTGTGTATTTGCAACCAGACAACTATGTCAGTATTAGTCAATATATTTTAGAATATTGTGCAGATAATATATACAAAAGTCTGAAATTACATTTTTAAAAATCAGTAATATTTTCAAGTAAACATGGAAAAACCAAGACGCTTGAGGATTCAGAAACATTTAAAAAGTTATGACTTGTAAAATGAGAGAGATATATTCAAGATTCTGCTCTATTTCTATGTCAAATCAATCAAATTTAAACAAATAGAGTGACAGTATGTACACAAGTTGGCATTAACTCTACACATTTGTGCAAAACCTGATCATCTGTGCAGCATTATGTGACAATGTTCCAAAGAGCTTCTTGTCATGTCGCACACTGCTTGGCTTTCTCAGTATTCACTGCCCCCACAGAAGTTCAATGGGGTTGAGCTCAACTGACTGTGGAGAAAAGTCCAGAGTCTCTGAGGTTATTATCCTGCTGCAGAAAGAATCCTTCTCCACAAAGATGCAAATCAGAGGGAATAGCATGTCTCTGCAGAACGGAGTGGCTTCTCCTTGTAGTCAATTCGGCACAGGTGTCCAACTCCAGAGTAGGAATCATTCTGTCTCCTGTTTGTCTCCATACAGACGCCTTCTGCTACTTCATCAGTAAATAAGAATTTTTGTATGGATCTTCTGATGGTTTGGTCACTTTCTGTCTGCCTGATCTTGCTTTGGATTCAACTGATCTGGTTTCTGCACAGTTTTTTAACCCTTTGACGCCTATTGTCGCGAATTCGCCTCAAACTTCCATTCAGAATGCATCCAAGGAAGTCTATGTGTTCCTCCAATGCCAGTTCATGCATATTTGATACGCACCTAGGAACCTTTTGCAAGCATTTGTTTCTTGGGGGACCATTCAAATTTGGAACTACATCCGAATATTATATACATACATTAGATTATATGCATTCTATGTGCTAGAGTAAAATTAACAATCTCCACTTAATTTAGCATCTGCTTGAAAGCAAAAACACAAATTATTTATTTTTTAATATAATTGTATATAAATTTGGGCATCAAAGGGTTAAAGTTCTGTTCACTGCCGCTTAGAAACCATTAGTCTATCTGATTTGATGCTGAGAAAACTCCTCTTTACTTAGAATAACAATCTGAACTCTGACACCTTCACTTAGATCTGATGTCATGTTTCCCACTTTCACAATGTTACTTAATAAGCATTGATGAGCTGGAAATTTGAGGCACAGCCATGTTTCTAACAGGTAAACACTGGTTGCAGGTTGAATTATGTGAATGAGATCAAGTGTCATCTGAACTCACTGGACAGGACACAACTGAAGGAAATATGACCTTTTGTACAAATGAATTGAGTTGGTCAATACAGCAAATTAAAAATGATTGTCGGCTTAGTAATAGTTTAGAATCTTAAATCTTTCTTCATTTTACGTGTTATAACTTCTTGTGTTTTTAAATGCTTCTGAATCCTTAAACTTCCTGATTGTTTTCAGGTTTATATACAGACATTTGTTTTATTTTCCTATTGCTGTTGTTTTGGTCCCAGTAATGAATTACAGATCGCACCCAGCCCTAATTGTGGTCATTTATCTGTTAAAGAACTGTTTGACTAGCAAAATTATGGTACGTGCGAGAGTATTTCTTGGCTAGGAGCAGTGACTTTCCGGAGTCTTGGCTGCTCATTTTCACACACAGATTTTGCACAGATTAAACAAACAAGATATAATGTGTTTATCAGTGACTTAAGAGGCGCTGGTAGTCAGATTTTGTTACCCTACTCAGGTAGAGCCAATTCAGCTTTTTTCCACTTGTGTGCTAAGCCGCTGGCAGTAGCTTCATATTTAATGGATCAACATGAGAGTGGTATTGATCTTATCTAACAGTGGGCACAAAAGAGAATTTGCTTTATTTCCCAAAACAGGGAAACTATTCCTTTAACTCAAGAAAATCTTCTCTCTTTCTTTTTCCATTACTTTGGACAAATAATGTGTACCACAGTATGGTCTGTTTGTTGTCTGACCAACTTTCTAAATCTGGTTTGAATGAGCCACAGCATTTTTGACTCAACTCTTGTTTTTGCCTATTTCTCAAGAGACATTTCAGGCAAGCAGCTCAGTGTGACCTTGTAATAATGTCACAGTCAACAAGGTGGGATCCAAAGGCAGGACATAGACTTAAAGGTGTGGATACATAAGAAAGGTTTATTAACAGGATTCAGGGAATGAAGGTAGATGAAGGGAAAACCCAGAGAGCGAAGGCAGAGAAGAAGAGAGAGAGCGGTGGCTGGTGAAGCGGGCGACCAAAGGGGATGGCTGACTGGACAGCATATGAATGAGGGCTGGTGGGCGGCAGGCAGGTGGTGAACCTCGAAAGGCAAACTTAAAAACAAGCATGAGGAATAACTTGCATATGCAATTTAACGGGACGAGATGTAAATGCTCAAACAATGATCTGGAGACGAATGGCTGATATACTTGATGTACTGCACAGCTGATGAGCTGATGGATTGGAGGTGAGCGGCTGGGAGCAGGTGTGTAGGTTGGACGGCAATCTGGAAGCCCGGAGCGAGAGGAGCGCCACACCCACAACACACACACACACATTCACAGAGAGAGAAACAGACGGGGAAAACAGGAGACATAAGGGCAGGGAAGAACATGAGAAACACCAGGAATAACTGGAGGCACGGCTGTGGCCATGACAAATAGTCTCTCCACCCCTGTTTATAGCCATACACCTCAAATATAGACTCCGCGCTGGCAGATGGAACAGTGTCAGTCTCTCTCCATCATTTGGCATGGAAACCTTGCAGAGTTTTTGAAATGCATATGGTGGATCCTGCACAGATGGATACCTCGCACTGGCAATTTTATTCCACCTGTCAGTGTCTATCCCACCTGCCTGACACACACACACACACACGAGCTCACACACACATGGCAGAGCAGTGGAGGCGGTAGTGCTGTAGTTAATTAGAATTTAACATATCAAACTGCGTTTTCTCAGTACCTCACTGTGTGTGGGGGTTAATTGTGTGGGCAGAATGACTAGCTGCATAGCTGTTTGTGTTAACTCAATACAGAAACACAGGCTATGTATGGGAGCTTCTAATAATAGAGGCACGGACAGATTGGAAAATCCTCTGCACAAGCAGAATAAAAGTGCTTTAACTACATCTCTGGGTAAGCAAAGAGGCAGTGGGAGAGAGGAGGAGGAGGAGGAGGAGGAGGAGAGGCTGAGAAAAAAGGGAGGAAGAGGGAGAAAGAGAGAGGGTTGGATTTTACTCTCCGTTCCCTCTTTGTGGTTGTGAGAAGTGGTGCTGTTCGGTTGTGGATGGTGTTGTGGTGATGTGGCAGGCTGTTTCAGCGCAGCACCCGCCTCTGTGCTCTTTGTGTGCAGCGTTGTGCAGACCCTCTGCAGGCCTCCCAAAGACACAACTCTTTAATGAGCATATCGATCAGTGTTTCTCACACCTTCATTTCCCCCACAGAGAGGCAGAGAGAGAGACAGGGAGGAAGGAGAAGAAAAGGAAAGGGGGAAAAAAAAGCTATGAAGAGACGAAAGCTTTAGAAAAGCTTTAGACTCACAAAGTGGGGCTTTTTTTCTAAAGACCGCAGGGGAGTCGGCTTTGTGACTGTAAAATTCAATTTACCTTTTCACAGATGGGCTATACTGCGGCTGGTATTGAGGTGCACAACTCATAAGCCGCTCTGAATGTGTGTGTGTGTGTGTATGTGTGTGTGTTTCTGCTTGTACTGTACGTGCACACACACCCGTGAATATGCATGCTTGTGTGCACGCATGTGTGTGTGTGTGTGGGTGTGTATAGGCAGGTGCTTGCATGCTCATTTGTGTGCATGTGTGTGTGTGTGTGTGAACAGAGAGTAAAGCAGCAGTGTAAGCCACCCTGGTGTGAACCTGGGTTTTCTCTCAGAGCTCCGTCTCGCTCCAGTCGCTTCTCTGCATCACATTACCTCTGTACCTCCACCCACCCAGCGCCACAGACAGAGAGGGAGGAAAAGAAAAACATCAAAGACAGCCAATGAGACTGTTGTAGCAACTTAAATTACTGGGATGTGACTTGTTTGTTGACTTGAAAGAGAACAGTCAATACTGTACAGTTTTTGGGAGATGGGACTGTTAACTTCAGAGAAATCTGTGTCTCCTGGGTGCTGTGCTGCACTTTAGCAAACACCATGCTGAGTGATAATAATACGCTGTGTCAGCGGAACATCCGCCTCCACTTTGTATGCCACTGTAGTTCTTTCAAGTGACACTCTGCAGCAACATTTCCTCACAAAATCAATTCCTCTAAACACCTGATAGGCTTCTGGGTTTGGAGGAAGCGACTGAAAACATAAGTGAACTACATGCTTGTTTGTACTGGCAGCTTTATGTAAATTATTTGCTTGCACCAAAAATAAGGACACTTTCTGAGGGAGAAGAGATCAAGCAATCTGTGTGCAGCCCCTTTGAATTTGCTGCCTTTTTGATGATGACCATAAAATGTAGATGCGGATAGCTGTGTCCCATCCTATTCTAAGTTTAGACCAAGGAAAAAATGGAGGATGCACACATTGGTTTAAAGCTCCCCAAAATGTATTGGACTGAAATAAGGCAACATTTTGACCCTACAAGTAGGATCAACATCTTGTTCATTTGAATCACTGCCTTGTAACATGGCAGGGTTTAAACATTGCATTTTTCAGTCCAAAATGTTTTTGGAGCTTTAATCTCATCTGTGAATACTCTCTTTTTCTATAAATAAAATGTCCTCGTTGTATTGTTGATTCACCGTGCACATTACAAATGGATTACAATTATACTTAATTTGTCAGGTTCCTCTGAAAATTGTTGTTGAAAGTAAACTGTTTTGCATAGATTAGAAAATAAAAGCATGTGTGCAAGTATGCATGTACAGAATATTGTTTAGCAGTCTGTGTACCCAAAGTCAATTCAGGTATTTTCCAACATGATTTGAAAGCTATTACTAGGTTGCCCGCAAGTTGCCCCAGAAGAAGGTCGATATAGTCCAAGTCTACTTCCTCTGTTTACTTGCAGTCGGACTCAGGGACAAATGATGATGATTTACATTAACAGATATGTTTTTATAAAGCTTCTGGAGGCCTGCGCTGATTGTCCTGATCTGTTTTGAGTATAACCTGATGAATATGTGATTCCTGAAGTCTATCTTTACACTTTTATGATTTGTTTTATCTTCCACGTTTCGATCATTTAAATGGAAATTGGACAGTCTTAATCGGCGTAGCTTGTGTCCCTGTTGGGCTGAGACATGATGGAAGAGGGCGAATCAGTGATTAAGAACAAAATAAGAAAAATGGAGAGAGGAAGCAAGGGGGACAGATGAAGCTGTCAGGGAGGAAAAAAAGAAACGCCAGAGTTAAAAAGAGGGTCAAGAAAATGTGAGCATGACGGTAGGAGGGAGATGAAACAGAGATGAGAGAGAGAGCGAGAGAAACATGTTTTTGACAGGGACTGTTCTGTCAGGTTCTGTTAGGCAGACTGAACCTTCCACATATCTATAGTCTGTGTATGTGTGTGCAGCTCCTCTTTCAATGTTTTAAATGGGGGGGGGGGGGGGGATTCTCTCCTTGGCATCCCAAAGTCTCTACAAACTCAAATAAGAACAGACAGAGACAGAGAGAGAGATAGTAGTTTCATGCTACAATTACAGTGACACTCTCCCTATTTCTCAGGTAATAAAGACACAGAGCAGCTCGGCAGCAGCCACAGCAACTTCTTCGACATTTCAGAAGCAGAAAACGAAGTGAAAAAGCAGCTCGCTCACATCGACAGAGCAAACGTCAGAGTTGAAAAGGAGTTACACGAGCAGTGGGGAATCTATTCCCTCTGTCTCTGTCAGTCTCCGTCTCTCTGTGGGTTCACCTGTCTGTCTTCTTCTCACACGCTGTCTCTGCACATTTGTGTCTATACCTACAGTTACTGCCCACAGACCATTCATTTCCAGAATCTTTTAACCTAATTAAAGGCAGTTTAAAAAAGAAAAATTAAAGGTGCTACAAAAATTTGTAACAACAGCAAATCACTGACACATTTGGCTGAGACGTTTCGATATTTACCCTAAAAACAAAAACATTACAAAGGAAACTTCCAACTTCCAGCATCTAATTTTGGGCACTTGAATGTACATGTAAGTAATCCATCCACCCACTTTTAAAGGAAAGAACCTTTAAAAGTGGGTGGATGGCAGCAGATGAATAAATTATAACAACAACAACAATAGCAGGACAGGACAGGCTGAACAAAATATTTTTTTTAGATGATACAGGTACAGCTATAAAGTAGTTAAGTTAAGGGTTGTTGGGTTTTGACAACAAAATACTTAGACAAGGTTAGATGAGTTTTAGGTGCCTGTTTAGTTGCCAATATCCAAGTGCAAGATGAATCAAAGGCAACTGGACTTGATTCAACTTGCACTTGTATACCATGACCTCAATGACTGACAACCTTCACAGACGTTGCCAATACCCAAATCTTATAGAGTTTGAAAAATGTGTCCGAGTACTGTGGAATGAATTAGCTCTCTACCATTTGGCTTCTCCAAATTTCCCAGAGACAGCTGTTAATTTAATGGCTCATGTAGTTATTTTTGACTGAATTGTACATGAATCTGCCACAAGTTGAATTTATGACTTCCAGTCGGGGAAGCCGGAGCTTACAAGGGGCACATTAAAGCAGCAGGGCTCGTCCAGAAATCACTCCAGGGCAACCTGAGGTTTGTAAATGAGGAACACATAGAGGATAATGAAGTAAATATTGGAGTCATGGACCCACAGTGCAACCATTTAGCTTCAAGGTGTTGGCACAAGGTGCTTTGAGTATTTTTATTCACTCTTTGCCTTGAATAAAATGATGAAAGTAATGGATTTGACCACTGCTGCTGTTTTGGAAGAGGTTGAACTACAGATGCTGCATTTCTCCAGTGTTTCCACTTGATGATATATTTATAGTATTTTTTCAGACTGTCCTCATCAGGCAAATACAGCAGGGTTAGAAATTTGTTTAACTGCTGTAAAAAACGTATTTTACTTGACAAGCAACGTCCTCCAGTCTTGTGAATAATGACTGTCAGTAGCAAAGGCAAAAATCACGGCTGGGGGACGGCTGGACACGTAAAGGTCGTGACTTCAAAACCAGATACTGTGATCAACATCTTTTCTGTCTGAGCGAAAATCAGTGCTGGTTCCTTTTAATCATGAGGGCAATCTTTCCCTGACCTTTAACCTGTATTAACTTGTCTTTCTGTAGCTTGGGGGTAGTGAAAACAAGCTCTAACACAATATTGACATAGTGCTGTTCATTTAAAAAGTTGTATTGAAATATCCAACACATACAAAGCAACAATAACACGAACTTTTTCACTGAAAACTGCCTGCTGTTTTTTTTTTTTTAAACTCTTGAGAGCATTGAGACTAAAACAAAACAGTTAAGCTGCAGGATGCAAAACCAAAACAATCACAACAAGCTCCATAGAGCTGAAATGCAGAGTTGAATAAGAGATAATTCTCAGTTCACCTAGATGAGCATCCCCTTCCACATATTGATTATAGGACCTTATACCAAGAGGTTCTCTATCTATCTATCTATCTATCTATCTATCTATCTATCTATCTATCTATCTATCTATCTATCTAACTATCTATCTATCTATCTATCTATTTCCTCTGTCTTCATCCAGTGAGCCAGGTGAGCAACACACAGGGCCGCTCTACATTACAACAACCTATTTTGACATTGGGAGTTATGACAGCTTGTTGCCCCACTGGGATGTCTGTCCACATAATGACAGAGGTACAAGAACATATACATACAGAGCGAAGGACAATAGAAAGGAGAGCTCTGTATTTCTTTGAGACTTCCAGTCCACTCACCTGTTCTGCGGGCAAACTGGCCGCAGGGAGGAGAAAACCTCATGTGGAGTCTGTTGAGTCCGCACACATCCGAGTACATACACACATCCAGTTGGTGTTACTGGTGTGGCAGAGACACCCAATGGCAGCTAGCAGTACTGCAACTGCCTCAGACACCAGATCCTCACTTTGACACTGATGCAAACGGGCTGATTTAAAATCCTTTGTGACCCAGGTTGGATAAATACAACCGCAAACTAAACGTATTATCAGTCTTGACGTAATCAGTGGGCTTTTATCTTAGCTTCTGATCACTACTCTGTGTGTGTGTGTGTTTGAATGGCTGTCAAAGTCTGAGCCTCTTTGACTGTTATCAGAAGTCTGATTCCAGCCCAGGCTGTCTCTGTTCTCTACAGACTGTGTCAGACGCTTGGGATTTTGGGCAGACAAGTGTTGTTACGCAGATATCCAGACATCAGGACTGAGGGTGTTTCCCTCGGGAGATAAGGGAGCTTGATGGGTGACTGCGTCACAGCATGGCAGGGGCCAGTTTCCAGCTGCGGATAAGACGTCTGGCTCCAGAACGCTGTTCATCTATAAAGCTGAAGGTCAAAAACTAAAGTTGTCTGAACTCACAGAGCGAGATTTTTATCAAAATATGATTGACGTGCAAATTTCAAGCTGTTTGTGCTCATTTCATTTTGGCCTTTAATTTCCCACAGATATAGATAAACTGGACATATTTACTGTACATGCACATCATATCCTATTGTACATATCTTATAAAGTGAGATGATTTTTGACGCTGATGATTACTATTTTCAGCATACTCAAAAATTTGGTGACTGCAAATCACATTTACAAAAACAGAATGTGAAGTGGAAAATGATATTGATTGGAATATTTTTGCATGTAAGCAGGTTCTGCTCGAGGATTCGAGGCAGCGTTGCGTGGTTGCGGTTTGAAGTAAAACATACTGACTGCTTGTTGACGGGAAATTTGGCACACAGAATAATAAGAATAATGTTCTCCTTCAAATGAACTGTATCAACTTTTCGTTCAGTCCAGGACTTTAGTTTATGACCTGCAAAACTTATTGCATTCCAATTAGCATCCACTATACTTTACGTTTAGAGCTCAGCAGCAGATGTTAGCCTGCTAACACGTTAATCTGCAATAGTGAACATGATAAACATTATAGGCCTACTTGTTAAACATCAGCGTTGTCACTGTTAGCATGTTAGCATTTAGCTCAATACACCACTGTGCTGATGTTCATCGTCAAAGAGCAGCTGCTGTGACTGTAGACCTGTTCAATTCCATTTGTGATAGAAAGTATATTCAAATGCTTCGGTGCACATGAAACACTGGAATGAATCCAAATGTTGAATATGGAACAGGGTGTGAGGAATATGAGGCAGAAATCATCTCAATCGAAACAGTTTGGCACATAAACACATTGTTCGCTTTTGTAATCACTGCAAGCACTGTTTCCATGGAGTCACATGATTTTTTTTTATAGCCATACACATAAAAACATGCCATAAACACTGTGGAGCATCAGGCTTCTGTATATCACTGTATAAAGGGACATATGTGCTGAAATTTGCAGCTGATAGCTTCATCTGAACACCAAATCCTCAGTAAGTCCTGAGCCTGAGGACAAGGCTGCTATTTGGATTTTGCTGTGCTGATTCTCTCAGCACTGTGCCTGCTAGATTTATTGGAATGTTTCACCACTCGTCACACTGTGGATTCACACTTCCAAGGACATAAAAAGACAGAGTTGGTAATGATACATCCCTTGTCTCACAGCAAGCAGACAGGAAGGAGATTTCACTGTCTTTCCAATTCTGATGCAATGTCTTATTCATTACAAGCCTATTGCAGCCTTTGGAGTGTCTCTCTCTTTTCTTTTTTTTCTTTTAGACCCTCGAGGGAAATGTGCATCTGATATGGACTGGAATTGGAATTAATGTTTTTTTCAGGAGCCGACTATCTGGCGTGTTGGCGTGTTGTGGCGTGGCATGGCTTTAATGCGCTAAAATGGTAAAGCTCCCTATGGAAGTAGGTGTGCACCAATAGAAATAATTCCCTCGTGTCACCCTCATGTCGGCTGTTTGATTTTCCCTTGTTTTTCGCTCTTTCATCCTCCCCTCTCTGGTACGTGGTGTGTACCCCATTCTTCCACCCTCATCTCTGTTTGTTCTGATAACGAGCATAGAGGCGCACACGGCCTGCCCACAGAGAGACACAGACGCAGAGAGCAAGAAGAGAGAGTCGAGGAGTAGAGAGAGAGAACGCTGTTTTCATAGGAGACTCCTTGTGTTCCACTTTTGCCATAATGGCCTATTTGTGTACGACAATCTCGCTCCAACACCTCGCCCCTGACGCCTGGTTTATTTTAAACAATGCAGGGTGTGCTTCCACACACGTACTTATGCGTGCATGTGTTTTAATGCATGTACGTGTGTCTGCATGTGTGTGTTGTTCCTACTATGTGGGAAGCCGACTCCTGCGCCTCTCATCTGTCAGCTCAGCAGGGTTGCTATGGGAACGACAGAGGACCAACAGAAGTAATGAAGATGCTCTGAATTGTTACGACGAGGTGACCTTGAAAAAGCAGGAGTAGCCTCGTCTGCAGGTAAGATGCACGACACGCGGCGTTGTCCATCACATGCACGGTCGTAGAGTTTTTTCAAAAGGTGGAAGTTGCTTCTCTGAGCCATCAATCCCACAATGCACCACAACAAGTGTCTCTCTTGCTTGTCAAGTCACTGAGTTCACATAGAAATAAAAAAATAAAAAACAAAAAAAATGTCTTTAAAGTGCTCCCGAGATGTGTCGCATCCTCTTTGTTGAGAGATGTTCAGTCATAAGCAGCAGATGCTTTCTTCAAATATTCAAAATGTTCCTTCCATCCCGACCTGAGGAACCTGTTTTACACACAGGAGTACTGCACATCAGCAGGAGTGCTGGTATCAATGCCCCGCTTTTAATCAGCTGCTGATGGAGAGGCATGGATGCCAGGTGGAGGCTCTTCCTGGGAAATAAGTGCCATTAAGTGATCAAGTAAAGCAGGCGAAATTCGCGACAGCAGCTGTACTCCCTAATGGAGAGAAACTGCTAATAACCCCATGCATGTAGGTGCACGAGTGTGTGTATGTGTGAGTGTGTGGGTGCTGTGAAAAACAGTAACAAACATCTTTTTGTCTAGGAGTGTGCATGTATTCAGGTCTGTGTTCGTGCGTGAGTCTCTCTCTGTGTGTGTGTGTGTGTGTGTTTGTGTGTGTGTGTGTGTGCTGATTGGGTATTGAGGTCAGAGGGAGTACAGACCTACTTTGAGAGATTCCTGTTCATTTGTTAATGTCAAGCAACCACCATTTAACACTGATCCCACCTCCTCATTGTCGTTTTCAGATTGACCTCTACGACCCTGCATGTTTGTGTGTGTGTGCGTGGTTGTGTGTGTGCATGCGCTCGCTACCTCCACACCAATCAACCACAGCACTGTTATTGATTGCGCTCCACTCTGCTCACCTTTCCACTTGTTTACTTGTTTTAGTGATTAGCCTGGCCCCCAACGAGCTCATCACCACCGCTTTCCAATGGAAATGAGTTAGGACAGTCAGATGAAAATAGAGGAGAGGAGGGGATGAGGGAACAAGGAGGTGAGGAAATGAGGAGATTGGAGAAGGAAGCGTGAAATCCCATGATGGGTTCTGCTCAGCAACCTGAGGATTACAGCAACATCCACGTCCTCCAGTGCAGCGGAAGGGAGCGTTCCTCAAGTACACACCAGCGCTTTTCAAAATGAAATATCCAACAGTGGAAAGAAAACAGATGCTTACTTTTATACAATGATTGTGGTGTGTCAGTAAGCAACAGGTTTGTGTACACATTTACTTTTTGTACAAAGATTGAAGACAGAATACAGACTTCCAGTGGTACAAAAATGGGAGAAAATAGTCTAATCAACATCGGTTTAAAAACATTCTTCAACTTTGTATGAATTGTTCAATTATAGGTTTAGAGTAGTAGCAATAAAAGTGTAGTTTGGACGGTGGTATCATTTTTAGCCTTCTCAAAAGAAAAACACAACTGTGTTTGTCTTCTCTAAAATAAGCTGCAAATGTTAGCATGCATGTAGCATGTAGGCAAACTAGCTTTCTACCTACAGTCCTAATTTAACCTAGCATTAGGCCGACTTCCAAGGCCAAGTCCTTCTGATAGCACATTGTTCTGTGGGGTTACAGGCTACATTTAAAAAGCCCCCTACGTGACCAACATTTCCACTCTGGAATATTTTCCCAGTGTGGAAGCTGGATCCCGAGTGCTACTTTTTGACTTAGCCTGGAAGCTATTATCTTTAGCCTCAGTGTAGCATGATGGGAGAACCCATACAAGTCTGATATGCCTTACTATGTGAGCATATACAGCACACTTGACTTACCAAAAGGCAAACAGTCACACGGTCATGTCAGTAAATGAATTCAAGTGAGGTGTTTTTTGAATGACAAGTTGTGCTTATTGTTTCATGTGTCATAGTCATGCTCATTTGACAGACTGACAGGTCACAGTTCCTCATTATGGAAGCAGCTTTAGCTGTCAGGAGTCATCATCAGGATGAGAGTAACAGAAGTTTCCTTTTGTCCCTCTGCAGTAAAATGAGTTTTTCCCACCACTAATTTATCAAAACATGTGTAAGTCATATTGCAGCAACAGAGTCAGGGTGAGAACAACAGTGTGGGTGCAGTGTCTCTTTTGTCTGCTCTGGTCCCATGAGGGGTGTACTGAGGGCACACAGCTCTGTCTGTCACAACTGTGAATAAAACAGAGAATTTATGTTACTAATAGAGCAAGTGGAATGTGTCATTTTTATACTGTTACAGTTTCACTCATACTGTTCATACTAGTGTGTGAATTTAATTAAACATTTGATGAGGCTGAAAATTGAAATTGAAAATGAAATGTAATCATTTTTTATTAAGGAACATAATACGCTTGCAGTTACGTATTAACGTTTTTAATAAAAACAAGAATAACAAGATTATACCATTAAGTTAATTTTGGTGGACCCATGTGTTACTTTTGTCCCAACTGACGGGGTTGTCAGTCACAATCTGCAACTTCTGTTCAAAGTGAAATTAGACTGAAATTGTTCTACATTTGTCCAAAACATCAACAGGTATTGATATTGGTCCCGAATTTCCCCTATGGGGGATCAATAAAGAATTATCTTATCTTATAAAACAGACATGAGTTCAGATTGTAGAATCTGATTAAATGACAGGTTAGGCCATTTTATTGTACTGATCAGTGCCTTTCTGTAAAGGCCAATTTCAACTGCTTAACATTGAAGATGTCCTAAGTTTTCCTGTAAACAAACAAAAGTTGTGTTTACATTCAGAGTTATTTGCCAAAACTGATTGTGTGTTTCCTTCAGGTCCAATATATATGCCAAGTGCATTTCCTTCTTCATAAGAGAAAATGACAAAGCCAGTTTTCTAGCTTGCAGTCTTTGTTGGTGCATTGATGAATTTGTGTTTTGTGTGTTACCTGCAGATCAGTGGAATAATATGAGACCATCCATCCAATGCTAAACGCCCTAAAACTCCACAGGGAAGCTTTAATTAGAATAATTTAATTAGATACAGATAATAAAGATGATATCAAATGAGAAATAAGAGTGAGAGCATTAGATATGTTGCTGGCTGGTTTGGTGTTGGTTTTTATTCAAACAAAAATTTTCTGAGGAAATACAGATAACAGAATTCTCCTTTTTCTTTTTCATGTAATTGTTCACTTTATATTTTCTGTATATTTTATCTCCCTACATTATGGTCTAATCATTTTAAAGGATTTTAGAGAATAATCCAGTCCAGTCTTATTTGACATCGATTTTATGAAATATTTAGAAGCTAGAACTCTCTACTACCCAATTGTGTTTTATATATACTCGTATATGCATACATTTATTTGTTAAATGTTTTCTAATGAAAGTCAGGATCAAGCAAAACAATTAAAACACACATTCAGTAGAAAATATTGCACATTGGGTCCAGCTTCCAAAACACTCACTGATGTATTTCTATTTGCTTTCTGTTTGGCTCTTCAGCTGTGATTCATCACTTCTTGTGGGCAGACAAGAGATCATACCCGACATCAGAAAATTTGAATTGGACAAGCAGGGTGAATTTATAGCATCTCATTCACTAGTAATGGGACACTCCTCTCTGCTGGAGTACCTCTTTCAAATGCAAATTTTTACATAATAACCTTGCCTTGTCCGGCATTAACAGAGAGCGTGGTTACACAGTGCATGTTAAATTGGACAGGAAAAATTTAGAAAGGAAGTAAATAGTAAACTTGTAGCAATTTCTGTCAAAACAGTGTTCACCAGGATATAATTTAGTACTGTCAGTTTTGAGCGAACGGGTCAGTACACAACAACAGATGGTGACCAATCAGCAACACTACATCAAGCTGTTTCAGTGTGGAGTGTACTAACGGATGGCTTCAGGGTTGATTAAGATGCCTGATGAAGCATCTTGGTCATTTCGAGGTAGTCATGATTATTTACGCATTTTGCAAACATACATGAGCTTGACAGAGTTACCTCCGAGTGGCACTCATGAACAAACCCACCGAGATCAGTGCTGCATGGATTATATCAATTATGTCATGGGTGTGACTTTTAGCTAGTTAGTTTGATATTTCCTGTTTTCCTTGATTTAACTTGAAAGAGTATGTCCTCAAATGTGTCAAGTCCTGTGTTTGTGTGTTTCCCTCCAGCTTGATTGTCTGCCACACCCTGATTGGTTTCACATGTGATCCTCTCTCATTAGTGTATTTAGTATGTGTTCCCACCAAGCGGCAACCTCCGGGGCTGAAAAATGAAGCCAATGCAGAAGTGCAAAAAAGCTGCGGTTCCTCGAATAACCGCTAGAGCAGGCTGCAGAAGGGAGTCAATTACATTTGAGCCCCATGTTAAAATGTCCGATTTTACGACAGAAAAAAACATATTTACAGCCTGGTTCAAAACATGGCTCTAGTCTCATAAGCTGTTTTTCTACTCCATGACAACTCTGGGGGGGGCGAATTTTTTTATAAGGCGTTCGTTTAAAATATACAGCATACATCATTATGCACAATTCATAGCTGTCAATCTAAGTGGTGCCACTTTGATTGACAACTAGCCACTGACGGTCTAAAGGGCGTCACCCCGGGTAATTCTAGTCACTGAGTTTGGGAAAGAGATCGTCGTGGGGTTAGCCGGCTAGCAACGATATTTAGCATTTAAAGCTGGTTAGCCGTAGCTAGTTTGATTATTTCGAATAAAGCGGCTTTTTAGCGTTCATTTGACCCGCCTCAGCTCCGCCCTCACTCCACCTCTTTGTCCATATTTGGAGTAACCGGAGGTAGGCTACCAAGATGGCTGCGCACTACGATTTGCTTCATTTTTGCTCTTCAGAAACCTATGGGTGACGTCATGGACACTACGTCCATATTGTATACAGTCTATGGTTCCCACTTCATTAGCAAGTTCGTCTACCACACGTCAAGTGCTCCAGCCTGTTTCCTAGTGTTTAGTCCTTGTGTCTTTGCTTTGTTTTCCTGGACCTTGCCTGTTTTTGGGGGACTTTCAATCCAATGCCTTTTCCCTGTCAGATGTGTTTGCCTGTTTGGACTGGTTATTCCAGCATTGCCTTTTTGTTAATAAGTCATTGAACTGCTGCAGCTCTGCCTCACTCGTCTGCATTTGTGTCCAACCTGTTGTGTTCCTGCTTTCTTGCTTGCACAGCTGTCACAAATTAGCAGCAGGTGACAACCGGCTCTCCAGCAAATAAGGCTGTGATGCCCTGTGAAGATTTTCTACATTTACAAGTTGTACCAAGTACAGCACCAAGCTATTTAAATGCAAAGAAAGAAGCTACATCTTGTGCAGTTATTTCTTGTGAAGTATAAATAGCTGTTTTGTTACTGTTTTTTTTCTGTCTCTTAGAAAATAAAATGTTTGGACATTGAACATGGCTGGAATGTATCTGAAGCCCTGCCAACTTCTTCCCACAAGCACAGGAAGCTGAACTTTTATGTACCAACAACCTCAAAATACTTATTGACTTTTTATACTTAAGAATTTACTAGAGGCCTTGATCCCACATGAAGCACAAGTTTTAAAACACAAGTACAAATTTAACACCATCCAAGGAAGGTCAATCGATCCGAGCTATAAACCTGCCTATAAAGTGAACAGATCATGATGCATTGAGGCGAGACTGTTCATGTGCTGACTGTTGAACTGAACAGGTGCATTCATTTGTAATGTCTTAATATGTTCAAAAGTGGCAGCAACCGCTTTTCTTGGGATTTAGGGTGACAGTGGTGTGGTGAGGTAACTTTCTGAATTACTGCAGTTGTTTACATCCTCTTAGCACCAAACATACATAAAGTGACACACAGTGGCACAACAGATTGTATAAAGGGGTTTGATAGAGAATCACTGAGAAATATGTTAATTACTTAAATGTATTTTATGTATGTGAATAAGTTCAGTCAGTGACAGATTCATCACCCCTCAGTGGTCAGCCTGGCATTGGGTCACCCACAGTCATATGACACCTTTATGATGTCAGATTATATTTTCAACTCTGTGAAACAGACATTAATTCCCTGTTTCATGCAGCTTTTGCAAAGT
Source organism: Centropyge bicolor (assembly GCA_037975185.1). NCBI lineage: Eukaryota > Metazoa > Chordata > Actinopteri > Pomacanthidae > Centropyge > Centropyge bicolor. The sequence continues at coordinate 602,747 of JBBMOC010000063.1, read as the reverse complement.
TAAGACAATTTGCACAATCAAATGGAATGTTATGAGCACCTGTCCAAAAAACTGTCCAAAATCTCACTTGAACAATTCAACTTGAACAATTCAAAGAAAGCCTCTCTACAAGTGCACACTTCTTTTCAACCTACCTTTGAGTGTGGTCACAACTCTTTTGCCTTCGGACTTGGAATGTCAACTCAACACAGAAGCTAGTTTGTTAAGAGCAAAACCTGGCCTAAAGAAGCCACATGACGATATATGATACAAGTACTGACATGGTTTAGCCATAGCTACATTTGTGAACTTGGCCTTGACTTTGCTCTGTGACTTGGTCCCTTAGACTTTTCAGCGTAAACCTCGGGAATGCAAAGGTTATTTTTTAGCTGTTAAAGGTACTTTGGTGTTTACAGTCTGCCCGGGATGAGAACATGGGCGAAACCTGGGGCAAAACCTGCATTTAAATACAGCATTTCCACAGACCTTTCAGCAAAAGCACTCCAAACGTGGCCCTGCTGTTCTTCTTCACAGTACGAACTCTATGCCAGGGAAATGCTGGATTTGAACGTTGCTTTTGCCCTGGGCAAAGATCATCCCGGGCAGACTGTAAAACCTGTGAGATCACCAAAATACCACTGAAGATGCAAACTGCTGCTGGATGAGACATGAAAAAACAAGGTTTGTATTTCTGTCTTAGGGGCTGTGCTGGAACATCTGTGTGACCAAGTCTGAGAGTAATGTACAGGGCACCAAGATCACAAATAGGCAAGGGGCCAGTAGTGGTAGGACCAGTAACCATTACAAATGACTGCTATGTTAAAAGAAATCCTGTGACTGTTTTGACAGACAGACAGACAGACAGACAGAGTGCTTTATTAATCCCTTTGGGAGGTTCCCTCCGGAAAATTGGCTTTTTTTTTTTCTTTTTTTTTTTTTGACAGACAGAGAGAGAGACAGAGAGTTTTCTGCTACCTCCATGGTTAAACTTTGGTTAAGGCACCAAATCTATGTGTTCGAGAGCAACAGTGGTTATACAGTGATCGTCTGTGTCTCAGTCAGATTTTTTTCCTTACAAACCATCCACCCTGACCTCCTGCCTCAGGGGTTGGTGGTACTAGACGTCATGTTGCTACTGCCTTTTCTCTTCAGATGCAAATGGCCATAACAGGTCAGGTTATCAAGTGGATGCAAATATAGTCTGTTAAGGGCTTTTGCACAACAATCAGTGCTGTTGTTTTTCATGTGAGGAGTCTCACTGAAATGTTTACATGCTATAATTTGCAAAATCATGATATTCCATAACACGCACAAGAAACGAAAGTGTAAACCTGCCCCATCATGTAACCAACCTACAGTTTGAATTATCTGATGTTATCACCATTATCAGGGCCTCACAATACGCTTATAGCTCGTAATGCTTTGTAAGAACAGCTGAAATCTCTACGCATGATATCTGAAATAGATATAAACACCCGAGCGACTGATGTGCAATGGAGGGCATCAGATCCCAGCCTGCTGTGTCTGTCAGTCCTCACAGGGAAAGGCAGAGCAGTCTCAACTGTCAAATTACTTTCTCAAGTTAGATTGGAACAAAAGCTGTTTGACTCAAACTTGAAGGTCATAAGTGAGGAATTTATTCATTGTTTCATCTCTGCCTGGGACAGAACAATTACTCCTGTATATTCTAATCTCGCTATGCATCCATGTACACTTCTGGCAAGCTTCAAAGGGTTCCTTTGAAAAACAACCCTCCCTCGCCCCCCACCTCCATAACAAATTACCATACAAAAGTCTCCCAGCACATGATGCTACACTACGCTGAATCTCTTCACAGACGGAGCTCCGCTGGATGATTGAAGTCGAGCTCTCCTGAATTTCCTCAGCTCGCCTCCGTGATCAAAGTGGATGAAGGCAGGCAGTTAGCAAGACGGGCCCAGAAGTGAAGCTCTGCCTGGGGCTCACTCTGTTCTGTGCATGGGGAAAGACTTCACTGCCTTGTACCCTTCACTCTGCAGAATATGCATTGTCTGGAGCGCACACATGGCATGCCTCAGCTCTCTCCAGCTTTACTTTTACTGGTTGCTGGGCCTAGTATAGTTGAACTTTTAATAGGGTTTTAATGGTGCCCACACAGATTCTTTATATAGCGTACGCTTCTGTAAAAATGTCTGAAGTGAGTACATTATTAGAAGCGTTTAAAATGCAGAAAGTGGCAGTGAGATGTGGGTCACAAAGTAGTCCCATCTGAGGCGTGAAATGTGACCGTAAACATTTTATAGCTTGAAATTAATATTCTGCAACTTTGCAAAACAGGGTTTTATCTTCTTTACAGTCGCGTGTGACCTTTACTAACTGAATTATGTTTTTTTCACTCTGGTCTGTAAGTTATACTACATGGCCAAAGGTATATGGACTCTCGAACATTACACCCATATGTGACACATACGTACATTGCACACAGCATGTGTTATGTTTATGTGAGTTTTGTTCTCATTCCAAAATCCTAGGTAGCGTTTCAGCTCATCTCTGAGGCGTAGAATGGGTTTGGCTGTGCAGACCAGTCAAATTCTTCCACAACAAACTGGGAAAAGTCCTTGCTTGTCAGCCTGTCTTTGTGTGGGGTGTGTCACGACCTGGCTCACAGATCATGACAAAAATAAAGGGGAGCACACGATCAACGCAACTTTTAACAGATATTTATTTAAAGAAGAAGCAAAACATAATTAACCCAAACCAGATGAGGTGTGTACGTCAGTAAATCAGTGTGCCTGCTGTATGGGTGAGTGAAGTATGTATGTGTAGCATGTCCTCATGTAAAACTAAATAAAGAGGGCCGAAGCCAACTAATCCAAACCATGCTGCTACACAGAGTGCCTGGAGGGAATGAGAGAGAGAGAGAGAGAGAGAGAGAGAGAGAGAGAGAGAGAGAGAGCGGGTGAATAGCCACAGCTTAAATACACCTGGGAGACTGGCCAGGTACTCCCAGGTGTGCCAAAACCCTGCCCACCAGCAACCTGCAACACAAAGGAAAAACCCAACAGAACCAGGGAAAAAAGGCAAATACAACAGGCCCTAGTGGGAGGGCCGTCACAGGTGGCATTATAATTTTAAAACAGGAAAATGCATCACAACCTGACACAAAACTGGACACAAAACACGAGTCTAAAACACAAGTCTGACTAATAATGAAAACACTAATCAAAAATATCATTGTATGGTTTGTGCTGTGCAGTTTTTTCAGGAATTTATATGATGTAAGTATTTTTTGGTGGCGGAGTCCCATTCCACCATGAGGCTGCCAGGGAAGACACCAGGAAGGCGTAGTCATGTTCACATGTTTACATGCTACACATCATACCAACAAGACGCAACATGGTACATACTCAACTTTCGACAGAGCCAAGTTAGTTGTTTCCCTCTGTTTTCAGTCTTCATGCATACTTTACATGTGATTAGTCATTCTACATGGTATTAGTTTTCACATCTAACTTGGCCAAGAAAGGAAATACGTTTAATTCCTTTAACTGGAAGGAATCTATCCCAAACCATGAAAAACACACAAGGGCATATAAAAGTAGACCTATCAAAATATTTTTGGCCATATAGTGTATTTACATTTTAGGACAATATTGCATAGCAAAACTTAGTTCTGTTGCCAATATTCAGCACCAACGCAGTAAGTAGTGTCAGTCTGAGTCTGACTCATCTGGCCACAGACCTACAATCAGTGTTTGCCTTTATATTCACTGTAGCAATAATCTTCCCCGAAACTTACTGTAGTTACACAGATATTGTAATAGCCAGAACTGAAATGTTGGCATTGGACCCAAAAAACATAAGTGGACATTACCCAGGATTTTGCAGAACAACAAGATCAACAGGTTTTTATTCTGACTGGTGACTGGTCTGTATGTGTCTGCGTGAGAAGACTAATGGAATTTATCTATCAAACAGCTTTGTGTGGGAAAGTGCTATGAAGCCTATAAATATCTGATGGAAGTGCACAGTGTATGGATTGTATGGTCCCATGCTGATCTGACTGTATTATTTATACAAGACAGTTGACCTGGCTACAGTGAGCCTATACAGAAATACACAGCTGGAAAGTCACTTCCCCTATTTTGGTAAAATAGGTTAATAGTCTGAACTGCACATTGTTTTCTTTTATATGTTTTTTTTAATGCAGCAGAATCAGATAGTTATACATAATAATACAGTAAGGCTTTCATAGATTAAGCTAATTTTTCTCTGCTCATTTCCAACATCTGCCATAACTACAAGCAACCACTGAAGCATTCAGCCAAAGACAGCAGCTGTAACGCTGGAACAGGTCTGATACTGTAGCACAGAGTTCCTGAAGATGGAAGTGGAACTGCTGTTGTCCACAGTTCTTCTGGAGCAGAATGTCTCAGTCTAGTGTTTGCTCAAGTGATCTGCCAGAGCCAGATGGATCGTTTCACTGGTAAGATGACCAATAAAGCATTTTCACGAAAACTGTGAAAATATTCTTTTGAGTAAGATTTAAAAATTGGTTTGCACACAAACACACTGGCCCAATTACTGCTACTACTGTAGACCCGGTATGAATCAAACCCTGCAGTATCAGTTCCTGGCAAACCTCCTCCACCTGTGCCAGGTCCTATAAGCTGTAAGTTTAGCCAAGTAAAAACTGCTGGCTGGAGACAGTTTGAGTCTCAGTTGAATTATAGATGTAGTGGATTCCTTTCCCCCAGACCAGTGTTCTGCTCCAATGGAAACATCAGTGATAGAGAATGACATGTCGACAAGCCAATTATGTGACTGGCCAGCTGTCATCGGCTACAATATCTCCACAGTCATCTCTTTCTCAGACTCTGAGACTTCAGAGAGCCTGAAAATATAGTGACAGGAGGCCACACAGATTCAAGGCTCTTAGAAAATAATAATGCAGTTGAAAAGGCATATTCAATGAGCTGCAAAGTACAGATGTGCATTGACTGTGTGTGTGTGTGTGTGTGTGTGTGTGTGTGTGTTTCTGTGTGTGTGTCCAGAACTAAAAGAGAGAGAATGATGGTGCTGTAATCAGGCTAGGTCCCAGGAGGGCAGACAGCAGTGCTGACAGCGAGTTGGTACCCATCTTCAGAGCAGGATTTCTGGGCCACAGTCCCTCTGTCTGGCTTTTAAAAAATAGCAGGGGGGGCAGGGGATGTGGAAGCACAGACAGGAGGCAAGAAAAAAAATGACCCCAGCAGAGAAAATAAGGGGGGCTTGATTTTCTAGAGGCAATGACAAGAACACAAAAGCTGGACTGTCTATCAGACTAAATCACAGAGCCTAATTGACACAGTGTAGATTCTGGACTTGAATGATGCAAGGATGATAGTGGCCATTACTTCTTCTTCTGCTTACAAAGGCAGATGGCTGTAATTACAGAAACAATGGAGTTAAGAAAAAAGGTTTGAAGTTTAAAGGCTCTTAGCCAAACTGTGAAACATGCTGTATATAAATTGTAGAACCTCAACTGTATACCGTTTTATTCCACCAGATTCAGAGACTGCAGAAACGAGGGTAACCATATTTTTTAAACCCACAAACCAGGACCCTTAAGTGTAAATATTTCTGCACTTATGCCCACATCATAGGCATTTTCATCAGGATGGGGGACAATTATTTCAGTGCTTAGCACACTCAGAACACACTGAGCAAACCTTTCACTGGACACTATGAATGCAGCGTTTTTGTTAACGGGTACTTTACAAAGGAAAGAGCAAGCCTCCTGCAGCTCTTTAGAAAGGGCAGACTTTCTCTTCGGGATGACAGCTCGCCATGGAGATATAAAGAGGAAAGCTAACCATTAAGAAAGCATAGCCTATGACACTTGCCTATGTACACCAGCAACAGTCTCGACACTGACACACTGATTGACTGATAGTTAATACTGAGTGGGACAGAACACGATAGACACCTACGTGAGAACTAAAAGCAGGTATAAAATTCTAATTATTATTTTAATCTTGGTGAAAACTGTGACCATTCGGTTGTGAATGTTGAAAACCATGACATTTTAGTCAGGACCCACCTTCAAACTGGGACAAAGAAATTGGTACTTAAGTAGCATTTTCAAGCAGGACTTTTACATGTAGGCAAGTATTTTTACACTATGGTATCAATACTTTAATCTAAAGGATCTGAATGCTTCTTCCACCACTGGCTTACCCTGAGGAAGACATCAGTAAAATCAAAAAGCAGACACAAATGTCAAACTCCTCCATGTTGACTTAACCTCACTGCCCTACCAAAGAAATGTACTGACATCTCTGAAGTTTTATGTATTTTATATATGACAGATATATTATTTATATAGAAAAGGGAGTGCAACACAGGATCATCTTTTTAATCTGATATCTGTGGGGGTGTCAGATCATACTGTATGACCTCCTCAGAATGTAGACATAAATTTCCAGCCAGCGGTAGCAATGGGACACTAAGAGAGAAAACCTGGAATGGAACAAACAAAAAATGGACCAGCTGCATAAAGTCAATATGCTCCATCTGTTCCCACAGCAGCACTCTGGCTGTGTTGGGTGCATAGATGTTTTACATAGATGTATAGGCATAGAGGAGAAAGAAAAACTGTTGAATGTTGTAATCGATTTCAGTCGTCAGGTCTACATTTAAAAGTCTTTCACATTAATGTCCAATGAGTGTGTTTGCTTATCAAATAAACGCATTGCTCCCACTGGCCTACATACACCTGATGCTGAGAGGTGCCTGCAGGCTGACTCTGTCACATGAGGGTTGACAGTCTATGGTTGACGCTCATTACCCTTGTCATGCTTACAAAGCTGTGTACAAACCATACAAAAGTATGAGTGACCAGGTTTTTCATGCTACATGTAATTTTTCATGAGTATGAATAACACCAAGAAAAGTCATAAGAGGGACAAAAGTGTGGACATTGAGGTAATAATAAACCTTTTTCACAGCAGGCATTTTGAATTATCATAGCAGGAGAGGCACAGATGGAACTACTAACATTCACAATGGCTCAGTTCCATCAAGTGCCCCGGGAAGCCTTTCCAGTGAGCCACCAAACCCCCGGGCCTGGCTCACCTAAATGAGATGTAGCCTTCATTAATGTTACAGCCAAATGGTTATAAATAACACAGCAATTGTTAAGTCATTTTGCAAGTAATCACAATGCATTTTTTTTGCTTTTGGCATTTCGTTTAACACTCTCTACATTTAGGTTTTTGTGTGTCATTTTACACACTAATGTCATAAAAAAAAAAAACTGTGGGGATGGAGCATAAAGAGTGAGTCTGCATAGGGAGCAGGAGGCTGGGGTGGATGGACACCAGTGGTGGTCCGACAAACAGGACCCAGAGGACCAGTGTTTGTATGTTGTGTAAATCCAAAAGTTGACTTCTTTAATGTTTGTGGGTTAAATTAAGTAACATATTTAACTTACTGCATGTACTTATTTTAACCCAAACCATGATCTCATCCTCAATCTCACCAAGTAGCTTTGCTGCCTAACCCTAACTAAACTGTGACCTGAAATCTGTTAATGGGAAGGACTGTCATATTCGACGATTTCATTTAGCAGACGCTTTTATCAGTAAAGAGCTGGGTCTTCAGTCTCTTCTTAAAGACTGAGAGCGGCTCTGCAGTTGGAACAGAGCCTGGTGGTTCCACGAGAAGACTCTGGCTGTCAACCTCAGGCCCTGTCATGATGGTTATATCAGGTGCCTTTCGTTGGCCGAGTGTAGAGAGCAGGAGGGAGTGTAGACCCGAATGAGGGAGTTCAAGTAGGAGGGAGCTGTTTTTGTTATAGTTTTGTAAGCAAGCGGAAGAGTTTAAAATTGATGCGAGCAGCAACTGGAAGCCAGTGGAGTGACGTGTTGTTTTAGGCTGGTTGAAAACCAGACGTTGCTACTACATTCTGGATCATCTGCAGAAGTTTGACTGTGCATGCAGCGAGGCCTGACAAAAATGGATGCAGTTTGAAAGTGTTGTGTTATTAGTATGCAGATTGAAGAAAGCAGGTTGTTCTGTAGTGAGTGTTGTTGATGGCATAGAGCAGAAGCTGCAGTGAAAAAAAAATCATTAGATGGTTATAATAAATAAAATGAATAGACCAGACCGCGCCCTTCTGTGTGCGGCTTATGTCTATATTAAAGTACCAAAATAATGTCCAGACTGGGTAGATGTGCATTGAATGATGTCAGAAGTCAAAGCTGGTGATAATAATAAAAACGATGTCACCCCCATGTCTTTTTTAATATCTAAAATATTTATGCTGTGACCTCAAATCAAGTGAGAGACCTGAACACACATTTCATAACACAACATACCTCTTTCATGTCAAACAGGTGAAACTGTGTCAGCGGGCTCTGCTTCCTCAACACACACACACACACACACGCTCCCTCTCTCTCCGGACCGTACCATCGCTCGGATGAAGCTCAACTTGTACGATGAAAGCCGGAGATGAATACTTCATCTACTGACCCACATAATGGCGATATATGAGGCTCGGAGCACGGAGCCCCGTCGTCTTCCCGCCCGTCGCTCCGCCGGCGGCAGCTGTTAGCGGCGCCTCCCGTCGTCCTCCGCCCGGAGCTCGCGGCTCTGAGCCGGCTGGCAGCAGGAGGAGAGGCGGCAGGAAGAGAGGGAGAAGTAAGTAGTGATGGAGAGACTGGATGAATGGAGACGAGCGGCTTTAGCCTACGTGACTCCTGGCTCAGTTGTAGAGTACTTTAGCTAGCAGTACTTCGTTACTCGTTACTCTTCAGGAAAGCTCGCGAAAGTTTCTTGCTGTAAATAAGCTCGTGGGCTAATATTCAAAGTGTGTGTAAAGCAGGTGACACTGTGTTTAGCTTTGTTGCTAGCTGTGGTTTTAATGAAAGTACAGGAATGCTAATTCATTACACTAAGCCTTTATGTAACACAATGAGAATGTAGTTCTGTAATTGGCTGTGTGTGTGTGTGTGTGTGTGTGTGTGTGTGTGTGTGTGTGTGTGTGTGTGTGTGATCATTAGCTTCCATTACACATGTTAAGATAAACAACAACAAGCTGAGTGGCTCTTCCATAGTGAAGCTCGGGGACCGACAGTCATTAAACAAACCTTCCACAGTAATGGAGATAAATACTGAGGAGTGTTAGTAACATGATACCAAATGAACCAAACACCAGCAGTACTGTTGTAGTTCTAAGTGTAAGTACGTACAATATGGTCAGATAATACACTCACTAAGCTAAGCTGACCTAAAGCTAATACAACAGACCTGCAGTCAACCCGACCTTCATGGAGGTTTTAATGTTTAGTTTTTGTTCAAACTGTTTTAGAGATGTTGCTCAGTTTTTAGTCTGTTCTCAGAAATTAGTGGACAAAATATTAGAAATTCCTCTAAGGATACCATCATGTACAATACAGCAAATTTCAGCTTCTGTAAAGTTGAATTAGCTCCTCTGTAAAACACCTTCAGTGAAAACTGAACATTACTTTCATTTGGTCAAGATTTATTGCTGGATTGTTGTATTAGATTGCATTGCTTTTAGCTGCGTTTACCTCATAAAGTGGCTACTGAGTGAAAGTCCCTGTTTGGATATTATTGGATTGTTTGCATCATTTGTCACAGTTCAATAGGTTTTCAAACTTCCTCCCCGGCCCATGAAATGATGATTGATGATGATGGATCTATTGTTACAGTCCTCATGACAGTGAAGACAGCGAATATAAAGACCATCCAGGCCTTATCTGAAAGGTCACTTACTCAATATTCACCACACTTGTCTGTCTTCAGTCCGTCCAGGCACAGAAGTACAGGAGGAAGAATGACATTTCTTTCTCTTCCATTCTCCCTGAGGAAGATTGTCACTCGTCTCCACTTTTATAAGTAGGAAATTCACAGCTTAACTTACAGTTGCATAACAATATAAGGTAGACCTTTGCCCTCCTGGTGCCCGTCAGAAGCTTCAGGGTAGTGACAGAGACTCCAACCTTACTTAACATAAACTACTCACAACTATTATACAAATGGTATTTAATAAAGTGAACTAACTATTTAGCAGCTAAGGGCAGTTTGCTCCATGAATCAATTCTTAGCCACTAATGGGCAGATGAGCTCCAACACAAGATGACAGCAAACAACTGCCTACATACACGTACACCAGACAAACAGCAACATTAGCATTCATAGAGCTGACAGTCAAGCTGGGTGTACTGTTCAATTGAGAAGCATAAATATTTTTCTACCAAACCCCTTTTTCATTGTTGTCTAAAGCAGCAGCAGCTGTATAGGAACTCTGCCAAAATAATAGTCTAAAATTAAGATTTAAATCAGAAACAGATCAGATGAACACAAGTAGTAAAAAAAAAAAAAAAAAAAATCTGCGAAGACATTCGACTTATTATACTTATTATTTGCAGCTTAACTTGACAGATTGATATTCTGTGCTGTGGACATATTTTGAATTGAAAAAAGAATTGACGTTAGATATCCAGTTTTAGTTGTGAGCAGTGAGATAAACAGGACAGTTTCAGGCCAGAAAACCAAAAGAATGCACTAAAAGAGGCTGAAAAGCTCCATAGAGCTGCACTGTTGGCTCCCTATACTGTAGAGTTTATTGTGTCATCTTCTTACCTTCACAGGTAACTGAATCGTAGTGCTGAGAAGTCATCCAGGGTTTCCTGTCTGGGATTCCAACCTGCAGGTACAGTCGTGTCAGTGACTTTCTTGTAGTTGAAGAGCCTCATCTCCTCACCCCACACTTTCCTTTCCACTCCCCTCTTTTTTTTTTTTTTTTTACTTCCTTTCTTGTTTCAGCAAGCTTTCATGTCTTACCCTATACACTCATAAATACAATGTCAATCAGTTGCTATGTATTTTGTGCAGCAGCTTCGTTAAATCAATGTGGTTCAATGTCGGCCTCAGTGATGATAGCCTGCTCATTGGCTCTTAAGACAAACAGGATGAAGTTCAGTCCTGTCAAAGTTAGGTAGAAGCTAAAAACTGATATAACTTATGTCTGTCAGCCAGTGCTGTTGGGATGATGAGCCATCTCTTCATGACAAGGTGAGTGGCATTTTCAAATTCTGAATTGGCAGCACTGCTCCAAAGTCACAGTTTGAGTGACAGCTGGCAAAGACTTTGCAACATTTCTTTTTAGTCCAAATCTTAAATGACATTCAATTATTGTATACTGTCTGAGCAGTGCACTGCTTACATTTGTATTTATTATATTATTGCTATATGCCAAAGTGTGGAGTTGCAACCGTGTTACACTAAAAACATACACTATGCTATGCATATTATTGCAATGCTATAGGATAATATTGTCTATGCCACCACCGTAGGCTGCATTAGTGCTGTTAGTAAATTAAGTACTGGCATTATGAAAAACATTCTTAAATAATATGATGTGATTTTTGATACGTGGATTTCAATGTTTGAATTCTTGGTTGTTCCCACACAAATGCCATTCAATGTGAACATGAACTTGAACTTTTCAGTTTTGTATTAGAGATTAGTCTGAATGTGTTGCGAATGTGATACAGATATATTGTATTATTTATTTTTCCGCCAGCGCTTTTACTTTCCTTGTTTGTACAGAGAGCTGAAGGATCACTGCGTGGCTTCTGAATTCCTGTTTGCTCAGCAGGTCCAAAAACAGGCCTGACTACAACAGCTAATAAAAGAAATATTAACAAACTTTAATTTCTTCAGCTCAGTCAACTCAATTTGTCCTAGTGGCCTGCTTTTACTCGACATATTGCACGCTAAATTGTTAGTATACAGTACTGGAACTGGTGATATACAGGGACACATAATGCTAGTGTTTATGTTCATAGCAGACTGAAGGCAAGCAGCCCTGTTACTGTGTATCTGTAGAGCAGGTAGATTAAAGCCAGCCTGCAGAATACACTGTCCAGACCTCCTGCTGCCTTATGATCCATACACAGAGGTAAACACACACTTTATGTTTTCTATAAACATACCTCCTAACCCTGAACTAACACCCTCACTATGCACAAATGCTCTCACTTTGAAAGTCAACCACTCAAATCTTAAAAGGGAGGAAGCAAAGCTAACACACACACATAAAAGCACAGTGCAGTGAAAGAACCGTTAGGGAGTTAATTCCAATTCTGCTGACAGTAGATAGGTCTTACCAGTCTCTCTCTCGATCACATAGTAATTACTTATAAGGCCACAGGGATTATGATGTCCCCAACTCCCCTCTGTAATAGAGCTTGTGCTCCATATAACCCATTAGCTTTGCTACCCAGTCTCTATCACCCCCCTCATTAAGCTGTCCCTCCCTCTCATTATCCCCTCCATGTAATATCCTCCATCCATTAACTTAGCCCACTTCTCCCACTCCTCACCATAACTCCCCCTCCTCTTTCTGCCTCTCCTCCATCTTTCCTTACGCTTCTTCCTCCTCTGCTCTTTTCTCCACTCAAGCCTTCATAGCACTGCCACACTGGATCAGCTCACTCTAATTTGACTCCTACACAGCAGGCAGTGAAAGGGAGCACAACCACTATGCCCTGAATTTACGAGTGGTTGAGTCGGGGAGGGGGCTGTGCTTCGGGGACACAATACAGTACGGAGGAAATTGAATGTACATTGTCCTTATGTAACCAAGCATGTTCTTTGGCGCAAGCACATCATGTCCGTGCATACATCAAGCTTATTTTCTCAGCTCCGCTAATGTTTTCTTTTTCCTAAGCGCCGGTATCTATTTCCGTCTTGTCTCCATGGCTCCTGGCTCAGCAACATGCAAAACACAGCCACGTCTTGTGATTAGCTTCTCCAAGGCTTCCACTGCTTTCAGCCCTCAGATGAAAACTCATTAAGATGTTCGTGCATCTTCACATCAAAGAGCAAGAGTGTGTTGTGTAAATGTGTGTATTTGTCTAGGTATGTACTGTGGAGGACCTGAGTATGAGATTTTGGTCATGTGACCAGGTGGTTGTATGTTAGTGGTAGATGGTAACTCCTGTTCAAAGTTCTCTCGGGAGCCTGAATGTTTTGACTTTAACCGTCCAGTGACTCCTGCTCGATGACCCTTGACCCCAGCCCTAATGACGTTGTGTTGGTCTTGCAGCTTATGTTGTCTATTTCAGGTGTTTATTTAGTTTCTTGTCCAGGGCTCCTGTCATTTCACATGTGTTCCCTTTAGCTGTTGCATGTGATGTGATTCTTATAGTGAGTGTCAGCTCACTGGTCAGCTGTCCGATCGCAACTTTACTGTTTTGGTTCATTCTCACCGCTCTCATTGCATTTTGTTTGACTGAAGAAGGCAGCGGTTTTCAGAGAAGAATCTCTGAAAACTGACTGTATTCCACCTAGAGACTAAAAACAGAGGTAAAGGACAGTCAGTATTGGACTTACAGTCACAAACTACTATCCTATCCCTGTTCAAATAACCAAATATAGACAAATCCGTTGGCTCACCTATGTGTTGCACATAGGATTTTTTGCATCATATAACAATATATAATCCTGGATACTAATGCACATGCACTCAGAGAGATAATTGAGAGGTTTTTTTTACATGTGACCTTCATTTTAATGGCATAAAAGGTTACAAACAGGTATACATGTGAGGTGCTGCCTATAACTCTATACAGCCCGAGCTAACTTAGTGCCTCCATGGCAACGTTACACTTCCTCTTTCACCCGTAGAATGATGGGAACTGTAGTGCCAAAATATGATCTGAAATGGAAAAGCAAGAAAACCAGTACAACTCAGAGTACAATACATATTTTTGACATTAGTGAGGGAAAAAAAAGTCTGATCACCTTGGTTTTTATATCCTGTTGACATCAGGCTAAACCAGAATTATGCCAACTTGAAATCAATCATAAATGCCTAGTTAAAGACATGTGACTATGCCATAAGCCATTCTACAGTCTAGGATTCAAAGGGTTAAATAGGATTAGACACATTTAGATAGCAAGTGTGAAATTGTAAAAATAAATGTGAAGACCTCTGTTGCTGTTGTGGTCAACAACAGTAAATTGCAAAGTTGTTGACCATAAATTCACCTCCAAAGGATTTTCACATTCAAGATTAGACTTTTAATTTTACATAAAATTAGCAGGTAATCTTAGACCAGGTGTATGGTGACGGTTCCCTCTGTCACTTTTTTTTGTCCTTTTATGTGCATTTCCCAAAGGAACTTAGCCAGTGCATTTATGCAGTGTGCTGATAGAGAGACATGAAAACCAGAGAAGGAAAAAGAAACAGGTGCTCTATTCTCTTCTCTTAAACATGATGCACACTTGAGTTGTTACAGTGACAGCATGCTCACTTTTACAGCATCTGTCAACTGAACACAGACACATGCGCGTACACGTACACAAATAAAAGACACACAGAAACACATAAGGACAGCCACTCCAAGCCGGGGGGGTTGAGGGGAGGAGGGGACGACAGAGTGAGTTGTTTGCCGTTTAAAGGCAGATAAGAGAAACGCCAACTGCTCCACAACAGCCCCGGCCAACAATCAGCCACAACTGATTTAGTCTCAGCTCTCTCATTATAGGACCTGGAGCCCACGCTGCCAGATTCAGCCGACTAATTCACTTCATCAGTACAAATACAGACACAGGAACAGCTGGGCTGGAGCATTTTGCCATTTCAATCTTGTGTAAAATATGTAAATGACAACATTCACAGTGAGGTGGCCAGCCGCAGCAGCAGAACTAAAAGTAGCTCTGGTGACAGGAGCAGGTAATTTTCTTGCTCCGGCTTGTGGCAACATTATTAAGGTGCATTCTCACTGTAGAGTCACTGTCTGTTGAGGGTGATTTATTACTGATAGCACATTGTGTATTTATGTGTGCACAGTAGAGATAAGATTAGTAGTGAGAGTAGCCATTGGCTCCATTTGCTCTCTGGGGGCTGAGGGACGCCGTCTCTCCCTCTGGCCTATTGATCCAGAGGTCAGCTCAGACTCCAAGGAGAGTCTTGGTTGAGCGACTCTCTGCAGCCCACAAACCTTCAGACTCAACTTTCTTCCCCACTCTGTTAAGGCAGCACATTCACCTGATCCTGTCCGGACCATTATATCAGTTGGAGCCAGGTAACACAGAGCTTCATCTAATCTTGGAGCTGACCGGCGGCAGTATGTCTGCAGCTGCTGTTGGAAACAAGGTGGTGATTCAGTTGGCTGAGAGGAGCCGAGCTGAGGATCTGTCAGCCAGAGAGCCTGAATGCATTCAAGCTGGAATGTGCTGTATGTTCACACGGGGAAGAATAGACTCTCTTGCCCTGAGGTATTACAGCTAAGAGGCCGTGCAAATGTCATGTACAGTATACTGTGTTGGTCTGAAGCAAAGCAGAGAAAAGGAGGCCTGCTGCCCTGCAAATCCCATCCAAAAGTAATCTACAAGTTCTTCCATTACTCAGGCTCCATCTTCAGTGTTAGGCTCTCTTTGCTGTAGTGTTTCTGCTCTGCTCTCTCCAGACATCTCCTGTCAATAAAAATGAGTGGGTAGTACTTCTTTTTCTTTGCATCTTCTTCACATAAAGTTTGAGCTTCTTTGGGTTTCTTTACTTTGTCTGTTCAACCATGGCAGCTTTCACTGCCAGAAACAAGAGTCTCTGTGCTTCGGGAAAGCCCGAACTGAAACCAAATAATTCTTCTGTTGAAACTTTTATGGACTGGCTAAAGTTCTGCTTTTGAATGACATGTGATAGCTAACATTGCTGGCTTCATCAAGCTGGTGCTGTTTGTGAATGTTCCATACGGCTTTTATCAGACAAGACATGACATTTACAGGAAGAGATGACGCCTGCGATATTTGGCATCTTGTCCGTGAGAGGGAGCAGAGAGAGAGAACAGTGTTGTGTAAACAGTGGAGAGTAATCACATGAAGGCGCAAGCAAGTTTTCTGTTCTCTCACAGGCTACATCAGTGATCAATTTTGAAAAATTATTTTGCTGTGGAAGCTTTGATTCATGACCATCATGGGCGCAAGGGATACACACTAAACACAGTGAATCCCCTCATACATTTTCTTATCAATTTCATCACTTCTGAGGTAGAGTCTGACTCCCGGTGCTTACTTTATAATGTCAAACAGTGACATAGAAATAACAAGATGTAAAGCTGGGACTCTGGGTTTAATTACAGCTTGCTCTTTTTCTGTATGTAAAACATTTTGCTGGATATTCATTCATTCATCCGTTCAGTTGACTTGATTAAAAATTGAATATATAAGAGCTCAGGTCTCTGTAAGGTCTCATTATCACTGCGTTTGAACAAGGTTTTTTTTTTTTTTTTTTACCTCTTACTCCTCATTGTGTAAGAAAAAAAATCATCTTTTTTATTTAAGGATCTGGCATTTTATGAGTATGATTGAATGATCATTTCTAGAACTTTATGTGGTGAACAGGATGTGCTTCATCTCTCTGTGTTTAACCTTGT